>OU744812.1:14815439-14939895 GCA_916614155.1 Mesoligia furuncula
ACCAACGAAACGAGTGCACTATTTAATAATTAACTAAAACATGTTCAGCATTATATGATTTTCCGGGATTTTTTTTTTACTTATCATCTTGCATAATCTAATCAGTCTAAAATGTTCCCACTGCTGGGACACTGGCCTCGTCTCGGTGTGTCCACCACGCGGGCCCAGTGCGGGTTGGCAGATGTTACATCTCTTTGAATTTTTGGTTCTAGGACATGCCGGTTTCCTCACGATGTTTTCCTTCACCGTTTTGAGAGCAGTGGCGATGAAATAATTTACACAAAGTAAAGCGCCAGGCTGGGTTCCGACCTACAACTCGTAAGTCGCGACCGTTATCACTGAGCCGCCACTGCTCGTTTATCAACTTGAGAGACTACAAATTAATACTGTTAAATACGCTGCTGAATAAGCTACGCTTTTAGATATGGACCCAAATTGATGATCTTAAAATAAAATTGAAAATCCCCAAAACTCCGTCTAAAATATCCTATTACAAAAACGTGTCGAACCTTCTCTAATTCCGTTAGACCGTTATCTCCTAAAGGCTAGTATACACTAACCCTCAGCAATCGGGTTAACAGTGTCATAACCTGGACTGTAACAATCAGTAGGGAGTGCTCGGGTAGACCCCGGCAGTCCCCTGAGACATCAAGCAGTTCCATTTTCAAAATTGCAACGCAATAAAGGTTGGGAACCTTGTCTTTTGAGACTACTAGATTCCAAACTCTATATTTAAAAATGTCTTCTCAGGTAGTTTCTACTCTTTTTTTTTTCAATGAATTCTGAGTTGGGGTTGCGTAAGCATGATTGTGTTACTGTTTCGGTTTCTGAATAGAAATGGTGGCGATAAGTGTGATTATATTATTGTTGAACAGTTTCGTGGTAAACCGTTTTTTTTTTGCTTTTCTGGGAAAATGGAAAAGTGCTTTTAAGCTCGTGGTTTTGCTGCCAACTGTGCCAAAATATGTGAGCTTCTTAAGTCATTTCTGTCTGGCAGGCCTGCCATAAATTATGTTGCTGGAGGACACGAAATTGTCTCCAAATATCAGGCAATTCTCTTGGCTGCACAACGAAAATTGATTGATTTCCAGGCCGTATACTGTAAATATATGTACAGTCCTCCAGACCGTATTTCGACCATGTCAGCCAATCCCAAAGGAGACTAGCCTTTGGCGCGGGAGATACTATAGTGCACAAACGTGTGCGCAGACAGCTGCACTCTCTCTACCCTCATTCTCATAGTCTGATGGTACGGCAATCCGATACGACCGAAGAGAGATCAGGCGCAGGACCAACGGCAAGTTCTTTCCGAAATTCCGAGACACGGTGGTTTAACACCGCTAACTTCCAAACTCCGAGCTGTTAGGTACTAAGATGGCTATACACCACAGTCATCCGACCAATCATCACATACGGCTCACTAGTCTGGTGGCCCAGAACAGACCTGAGCACAGCCCAAAAAGACCTTGAAAAGCTGCAGCGGTTCGCGTGTGTGGCAATCACTGGCTGCATGAGAACTACACCCACTGCTGCCCTACAGGCTATGCTTGGACTGCCGCCTCTACACCTCATAGTGAGGGAGGAGGCGACCCTGGCTGCCTTTAGGCTCTTCAAATCAGGGACCCTGAGCAAAGACTCTAGGGTCAAACACATACGTTTAAAAGAAGATGCGATCAAATTGCAGCCAATGATGGCATCACCCTGCGACAGAGCCCCGAAACAATACTGCTTCCAAAAGCATTACAACATAGTGCTTGAAGAGGAGCAGTGCGACCACTCAGGCCCGAAAGAACTGAGGATTTACACTGATGGCTCAAAGACTGACTGCGGAACTGGAGTCGGAGTCTTCTCACACGACCTCAACATAAAAATATCCAAACCGCTGGGAATGCTCAACACGGTCTATCAAGCAGAGTGTGTGGGCATAATGCAAGCGGCTTATGCCATAGCGGCCAGGAGAGTCACGGACACCCATGTTCGCATACTCTCTGATAGCGCCTCAGTCCTCCAATCCTTAGACAAAAAATGCATCACATCGGACCTAATACTAGAATGTCACAATGCGCTCGAGCGGGTAACTGTATCGAACCGCAATACAGTGACACTACAATGGATAAAAGGACACAGTGGATCGCTAGGTAACGACGCAGCTGACGAGCTGGCCAGAAGGGCTTCCAGTATGTCAGTCTGTGGACCGGAACCTATCGTGCCCATCCCCTTCAACCAACTACGCAGGTGGCTACAGGAGCACACCCACACACAAGCAGAAAGCTGGTGGACGTCGTCACCAGGCTGCAGGCAGTCCAAAGAAGCCATGCCGTTATTGGATGGCAGGCTAACCAGGCGCTTACTACGACTGGACAGGAAAGGCCTGCGCCTGGTGACGGGGACCATCACGGGACACTGCTCACTAAATAAACACTTTTACACATTAGGCATAACAGACAGTCCCCTGTGCAGGGCTTGCATGGAGGCTGATGAAACCGTTGCGCATGTGCTATTTGAGTGCACAGGCGTCACCCAGATAAGGTCAGAAACCCTCGGGACACCTAGATCGTATACAAAGGTTCTTGACAGACCAGGAGATTTGATCAGCTTCTGGAGGGAGGTGGGCTGGTTGGAATAACCACCGACGGCCGCCATGGCCCACGCACAATGGTCCACTGAAGGACTAAGTGCGGAAACCAAACCCATAACATAGAACATAGATAGGTACTAAGAAGTTCCTAGCGCAAAAATCCAATAACACTGACGGACGAGGGAATCGAACCCAGGACCTCACGCTCAGCAGTCGCGCTTGCTACCACAAGACCAACGGGGCAGTTATACCGTAAATATACTGAAACTTGAAAGCCTATTAAGTAGGCCTTTATTAGACTCCACAAGAATATGTAAATCATATAGGGTTCTACAACAGCTCCCATCGATCGCATAATAAATAGCCTACTCAATTTCAATATCTAAACAATAACCCTTTCAGAGGTATCAAATTGTGGCACAGGAGATGTTTTATTGTCTCAATGTTACCGTTAGACAACGGATTGTGGGCAATCAGTGCAGAACAGAAACAAAACGTTGCCATCGGAACCACAGAGTATCTACTAATAGTGGTCCATCGCGGATACATTTCACAGGAGATGAGAAATGGCAATTCTTTTGATATTTCTCTATATCGAGTGCTATAACGATCTTTTGGCTCCCTGTATGACATTGACATTGACGTTGCTGTTAAACGTTTGTGAAATTGTATTGATAAAACAAGATGGCTGCGTTATTTCCGCTTTTGGTAACGTGCTTAGAGATTTTTGTACCTTTGCATCACATCGCCCTGTCACCTGTTCACTTGAGGATGTGATGACTGCGTCTGTCAGGGTTCGTGCAGCTGAATTTAGAGGCAAACATATTGGAACTTTTGTTACTTTTTGCCATCGATACGCTAAGAAAAAGTACATTATACGTACCTACTTATGGCCCGCATACATAAGAAGTGCCCCCTTTTTTTTTGCGGTTTGCAATGGACATCATCAAATGGGGGTCCCCGTGTCCCGCTCTGGGTGGAGCGAAAGGGAGTGTCAGACTCAGGACTAAAACCCACCCGTGTTCCTTCCTTAGCCCTTTATGTTCCGCACCAGCGGTAACCCTTTCGGACAATCCCGCTGACCAAGAACTGCCCCATTTCAACGCCCCCGTTGAACTACTGTAAGTAGTTACACTGTGTCCGAACATATCGCGAGCTTTTCGATAGTGGAAACTTTTCGAAAGCTGTGTTTGTTAATGACCCTTAAGTTGTGAACATTGCATTGTTTGAGCAAATCGAAAATCTTCGTAGAAACTGTCTTGGGGACAAAAATGCTTCGATTGGAAATGACTGAGAAAAGCAGCATTGCATTTAAAAATTTGAACCGAAAAACTTGCGGTTTTTTCCGGTTCAGTGTGTTGTTAACAGGTCTGAACAAATATTCTGACTTGGATCGAACGCTTGAAGACTGTAAATTTAGAGTTTTGTTAAAATACTAGCATCTTCAGCCCGCGACTTCGCCTGCGAGAAATTTCTTGTTCACCCGACTCTGACTTCGTTTTTACTCTTTCCTCCTTTTCTGGTTTTTGCTTGGCTCCTAAGAGTCCTAGCGTGATGTGAAATAGCCTGTAGCCTTCCTCAAAAATTGGGCTATCTAATGCAAAAAAAATATTTCAAATCCGATGTAGGTTCCTGAGATTAGCGCGTTCAAATAAACAAACAAACTTCAGCGTTATTACCAGTGATCGGAGTAGGTAGCTTGAATTGGCGTCATTGATCCGAAACGTATATATTAAAATGGACATTCCTCCGGAATTTCGGAATTGGAATTGTCGTGAAAACAGATAAATAATGAATATAAATACAGATAAATAATGTCACTACCAACATTAACAATATTTAATTGGATCCGGAAATACCAGAATTACTTTCCAGGAACATGGCTTATCCATGTTATTCTTTCTGTGGGCATTTATGATACAAGTACCAAAAACCAATCTACCTACTCCGATCTATGGTTATTACAAGTAAAGATAGATTCCCTCTATTTTTTGTTTACACTGTACAGTCACGAGCAATAATATGTCAACACTTGACAACTTTCAATTGCGATTTTTTCACGAAATAACGAATGCAAAGTTGAAATACGACACTTTACATAAACCTATAGGTTCGAAAATGCTATGTTCGTAATGACATAAAATTTCAATCAAAAATAAAGGAGAAAATCGCCTTTGAATAAAGCGAAGTGTATACATACTTATGCTCGTGACTGTACAATGTACCTACATCTTTTTTTTTAATGGAATCTCGCAGGTCAACCTAGGAGGTTGTCGTCTACTTAACCGGACTTGCCTGAGGGTGCCTCAATAAATTAAATCGCCCAGCCAGAGCGTAAAAAACATAAAGTCTAAGTGCCTACACGCTGAAGGCAATGAATGGACCTCGGCTTAGGGCGTCGCCACCAGAGCAGCAAGGGACAGGCTGGATCGGATTCACATCACACTAATATTATAAAGGCGAAAGTTTGTGTGTGTGTTTGTGTGTATATGTTTGTTACTTCTTCACGCTCAAACGGCTGGACCAATTTCGATAAAATTTTGTATGGAGGTAGCTGACACCCTGGATTAACATATAGGCTACTTTCTATCCCGATATTCCCACGGGATCGATATTTACGCGGGTGAAACCGCGGGGCGTAACTAGTTGGTTAATATAACCAACCATATCAACAGAACTATTGTTCAGCCTCAGATATAACTGTAACACGAAAGTAACTGCTTTCATAATTAGAACCTCGTCATTAGCGCCGGTGGTGACGTGATAATTAAATAGAATCACGTTAAAATGAACCTGTAGTAACCTACTTTGATCGAAGAAAGCAAATTGGCAGGTTCCTATATCTCACTGACAGTTAATTGTAGGTTATTCAATTTACGGTGATGTGGTTACAAATAATTGAGTAGTCCATATGTGTACCTACATATAATAAATGGTAACGAAATCAAAACTGTACATTGAATATTTTTTCGAACGAAAGAATTTTTGTCCGTTTGTGTGTATGTATGTTTCCGATTGGCGCAAAAACGGCCGAATGGATTTGGATAAAATTTGGCACGCAGGTAGGTAGATAACCTGGATTAATACATAGAGTAGTTTTAATCCCCGTAGTACGTTACTGTGGGACATTTTCCACATCCACGCGGGCGAAGCAAAAGCTAAGTCCATAATGTAGCATCTGTTAGTGTAACAGTACCTACGTAAAACAGTTTTCTTTATTGGGACAGTAGCATTACCCACACTCGTAAATACAGCCGAAGGTAAAGAAAACGATTTACTATTTCAATCCGTACCAAGTAACCTTTAAATAAACTCAAAGGTGAGCGTTCGACTTGCCGATCGACATACGTAAATATTTCTTTACCGTCTTTTCGTCGCTTCAATCGATTCAGCGCTTTACATTTGCAAATATTCAGCGTAAGGCGCTAATTGGTTCCCCTAGAGAGAACTGACCGATTTGTTCAGCTAAAATGAGTCAATGTACTGTTGGTTGATTGGTTCTCGCAAATGAATAAACAATGGCTTTTTATATCCGTTACAGAGATGGTGTCAATAGCATTACTTAGTATCTTTGCCAAATATGATGTTTTTGTTGAAGAAGAAAACCAATCAGTCTATTCCGTAAAAGTCTCATCGCGAAAGATTAGGTGAATTGAGTTGTCATTTCACCGAGGCACAGTATGATAAATGCCTCAAAAAACGGACATCACTTTTTTATTCTATTAATCGAAAGTATGAACTATTTTGAATGCGAGAGTAGAACTCCCGGATCTTAAGTATACTTTAAAACAGAGTTATAATTTTTATTCGATTTTTTTGGATTTACACAAAAACGAAAAAATAAACGATGTGATGCAAATATTTGAACATTTGTTTTTGAAGTTTATTGACATTATATGCAAGGTATTATATAGGCGAAACAGAAAAGATTTCACTATAATAGAAAAATAAATATGCCTGATTTTATCTTTATTCCTTTTTATTTTTTCCCTCGGACATCTTTTATCAGTAGCACCTAATATTTATCTTAAAATATTCTTCAGATCTGTACTATTAACTGTAAAAAAAATCAGATGCAAATCTATCAGGAAATCGAAGATATTATGATTCTATGGTTTTCAAATTTTTCTCTGATAATAGGGTTGTCTTTCTCAGAACACAAAAAACACAATAAATAATTTCTGTTGAGACTATAACCTGACGAGGGCGGACCCCTTCCTTATACCACATTTACCCCTTAATCAAAAAAATATAAATTATGTAAATATTTTTAAATCAAACGGTTTTATATAACAATACATTAAATATACGTGAAACAAAATAAACTTTACAAAGTATACCTACAAACAGCCACTAAGGGCAATTTTTGAACTTCACAATATTATTTTAAGCCAAGAAAACTTTATAAGCCATTAAATTTCCTATGGGTACCTGTATACCTACTGTTTATACTTAAAGAGTAATACTTACTTCATTTTAAGAATTAAAAAATTAAAATATTTTTTCTTTTAGATTTTTGATTTGTGAAAACCCTAACAACAAAAAATCGAAACTCGAAAAATCCGAATTCCTTCGTGTTTAGCATCTGATATTTTACAGACAGGTTACCATAATCCTTAGCAATAATGTGTGTGAAAATAAAATGCTACTACCTTATAGAACCTGCGCAAAAAAAATATTTCAAAATTACAGAAAAAATGACGTAGCTTGCTTTAAATAACATCTAAAAAAAATAATTTTGTTTCTAAAAATAGCAGATAATTGGCTTTATCACATAGTATAATTAAAACATAAAAACGTTGCATACATAATAAGATAATACAATTCTTTTGATTTCTATGGATAACCAGAATAAAATATTGAAAAAAATATAGCTCTGGTTCTAAGCTGAATTGGTTTCTGGGAGTTCTACTCTAGCATTCAAAACAGTGTATACTATCGATTAGAAGAATAAAAAAGCGATGTCCGTTTTTCGAGGCATTTATCATACTCGAGGGTACTACGTGAACTCGAAAAATGGATGTGCGATTAACGCTTGTGCGACAGAACTGTACTGCGACTCACCATAGTTCGAAAGCACGCTTGTGCGACATACTAAAGCTCGACATTACTCTAGTGCGACATGAAGAATTAACATTTGTATTCATAATCATATGTAGGTATATCTGATGACCTCGATAGCTCGGTTGGTTACAAAGTCTTAATAATGTCCCCGGATTCGATTACAAAACTTATTCTTAAATTTTCGGGTGAACATATTTTTCATGATTTTCTTGCTAGAGATTGACAATGTTGACACTCACGGCTTACTTCATTTAAGTAAGTCATCACGGTTAGATTTTTTTAATGATATTTCCCCGCTGGTTATGTATGTTAGTTCCAATAGAAGTAGGACAAAAATAAGGCTTGATTGTTTTATCATTTCGATTTAGGTTAATGGATACATATATCTTTCGAAAATAATCCACAAACTTCCGGAAAATAAGCACTTAGTGTTTCCGAAAATTAATGTGTAAGAACAAAAGTTGGTGAATTAGTGAGGCAATAAGAAGCTAGGCCAAGATATACGAGTATATACTTTTTTGGCACTAGAGTTGCAGGTTAAAAAATAAGTATTGTTTCTTTTATGCTCTAGAAGTCGTTGGCGTGACTCCAAGTATTTTTTTAAAAACTTGAAATTGACTGTGAACTTAACACTATTTGGATTTAGGTCGATGGCTTTGTCTTGACCCAAATTAGCCTTTTGCCATGGTCCATGGCTTTTGACAGATTAAATTGTTGTCAAGGCACGCCAACAAGTCTTCGGTCTACTTCTTGTCCCTCATCATAACTGTTCTGTATCTATCTCAGTTCATGATTCACACTTATAATGAGATTATACTATACTATTATATTCTTGTCTAGTCCGTGTGGTGTCGGACTTAAAGAATTGCACCACCCCATACTTCCCGTGGGTGTCGTAAAAGGCGACTAAGGGTCGTACCGGAGAATGGGCAGCAGCGTTCTCTATGCATTCCACCACCATACTATACTGCGATCGCCAACCCGCCTGCCAAGCGTGGCGATTATGGCAAAACCCCCCCAAGAATGACAAGCACAGAAATGACTAGGCCCCTAGTACCCGGCGGCCCGCCTACCCTTGGTTACGGTAGCGGCCAAGGCCACGGTGAGGCAAGGGGTGCTAAGAATCCCCGGAAGAGATCCGGCTACCACAATCACCGAAAACTGGACCTGGCAACATACAACACGCGTACACTCCGGACCGACGAGAAGATCACCGAACTCGAGGAAGAATTGAGCAAGATACGATGGAGTATAGTGGGGTTATCTGAAGTCCGAAGAGAGGGGGAGGACTCGATAATCCTTAAATCCGGAAACTTGCTCTATTTCCGGGAGGGCAACCAGCAGTCCCAAGGTGGTGTCGGGTTTATCGTCCATAAGTCCCTTGTGAGCAACGTGGTGAAGATCGAGAGTGTGTCGACCAGGGTGGCGTACCTTATACTCAGAATATCCGAAAGGTATTCGCTGAAGGTCGTACAGGTTTACGCCCCGACCTCGTCACACCCCGACGATGAGGTGGAGACCATGTATGAGGATATTTCTAGAGCCATGCATGGCTCTAAAACTCACTTTACCGTTGTCATGGGGGACTTCAACGCGAAACTGGGTAAACGCAACGATGATGAGCTGCGAGTGGGGCAATTTGGAGTTGGATGCCGGAACCACCGGGGCCACCTACTGGCCAGTTTTATGGAGAAGGAAGGCCTCTTTATGATGAATTCCTTCTTCAGAAAACGTGAGCATAGAAAGTGGACCTGGCAGAGCCCGGATGGTGCAACTAAAAATGAGATTGACTTCATTATGTCGACGAAGAAGCAAGTATTCAATGATGTCTCTGTGATCAACGCGGTGAAAACCGGAAGTGATCACCGTATGGTAAGAGGCACATTGAACTTAAATATCAAGCTGGAAAGATCTCGACTGATGAAGTCTACGCTCCGCCCAGCACCGATCCAGATCCAAAACCCCGAGAGCTTTCAGCTCGAACTCCAGAATCGTTTCGAATGCCTAGGGAGCTCCGTGGACGATTATAACAATGGGTTCGTGGAAACTGTCCATACGGTCGGGTCTAAGATCTTCAAGACCCGCCGTACGAATTCAAAAAAGAAGCTCTCTGATCCTACTTTGCGGCTCATGAAGGAGAGGCGCGATATGATCCTGCAGTCTACGGATGATGCGCTAAATTACCGGCAACTCAATAGACGGATCTCTAAGGCCTTGAAAAGCGATCTTCGCCGTTTTAATACAGATCGTATTAAGGACGCGATAGATCGAAATAAAGGCTCCAAGGTCTTTGCTAGAGATCTGTCTATTGGGCAGAGCCAGCTTACGAGACTGAAGACCGATGATGGCAGGATTGTATCCGACAAACCTGAGCTGTTGAGAGAGATCGAGAGGTTCTATGGACAGTTATACACGTCAACAAATAACCCCGCTATGAATCTGGCAAACGACCCAAGAGCTAGATTGACCCGGCACTATACCGAAGACATCCCGGACGTCATCCTGTACGAGATTAGGATGGCTCTGAAGCAGCTCAAAAACAACAAGGCACCGGGTGATGACGGAATTACGGCCGAGTTGCTGAAGGCTGGCGGAAAACCCGTCCTGAAGGCCCTTCAGAAGCTGTTTGGTTCCGTCATACTCGAGGGCAAAACACCACAGGCATGGAACAGGGGTGTGGTGATACTTTTCTTTAAGAAGGGCGATAATGCCCTCCTTAAGAATTATAGGCCCATCTCACTCCTGAGCCATGTCTACAAGCTGTTTTCGAGAGTCATCACGAACCGTCTCGCGCGCAGGTTTGACGACTTCCAGCCTCCCGAACAAGCCGGATTCCGTAAAGGCTTTAGCACCGTAGACCACATACATACGCTGCGACAGGTTATACAGAAGACCGAAGAGTATAACCTGCCTCTCTGCTTAGCGTTTGTGGACTACGAGAAAGCCTTTGATTCGATCGAGACATGGGCTGTGCTGCAGTCTCTTCAACGGTGCCAGATCGACTATCGGTACATCGAAGTGCTGAAGTGTCTGTACGAAAACGCCACTATGTCAGTCAGACTCCAGGATCAGGCCTCGAAACCTATCCTTCTGCAGCGAGGTGTGAGACAGGGAGACGTTATCTCTCCGAAACTGTTCACCGCTGCACTGGAGGATGTCTTCAAGGTTCTGGACTGGAAGGGGGCTGGCATCAACATCAATGGCGAGTACATAACTCACCTTCGGTTTGCCGACGATATCGTAGTCATGGCTGAGACTATGGAGGACCTCAGTACAATGCTCGATGACCTCAGTAGAGCCTCCGAAAGAGTGGGTCTTAAAATGAACATGGACAAAACGAAGGTCATGTCAAATGCCCATGTAACACCCACTCTCATAAAAATCGGAGACGCTACACTCGAAGTCGTGGACGAGTACGTTTACCTAGGACAAACCGTCCAGTTAGGTAAGTCTAACTTCGAGAAAGAGGTAAATCGACGAATCCGACTCGGCTGGGCAGCGTTCGGGAAGCTACGCAATATCTTCTCGTCCCACATACCGCAGTGTCTCAAGACGAAAGTCTTTGACCAGTGTGTGTTGCCAGTGATGACTTATGGAACGGAAACGTGGTCGCTCACAATGGGCCTTATAAGAAGGCTAAAAGTCACCCAAAGGGCAATGGAGAGGGCTATGCTTGGAGTTTCCCTGCGTGATCGAATCAGGAATGAGGAGATCCGCAGGAGAACCAAGGTAACCGACATAGCCCGAAGAATTGCCAAACTTAAGTGGCAGTGGGCAGGGCACATTGCTCGCAGAACAGATGGCCGATGGGGCCGAAAGGTTCTGGAGTGGCGACCGCGTACCGGAAGACGTAGCGTTGGAAGGCCTCCCACACGGTGGACCGATGACCTTGTGAAGGCCGCAGGAACCCGTTGGATGCGGGAAGCACAGGACCGGTCGAAGTGGAGGTGCTTGGGGGAGGCCTATGTCCAGCAGTGGACGTCTTTCGGCTGAAATGATGATGATGATGATTATATTCTTCGTCAACCAATTTGTATTCATGAATCATGACAACTGTTAGTATTAAATCAATTTGCATATCTTTTATCTTGAAAGTCGAGATCCAATATTGAGTAATGACTGAGTTATTTCAATATCTTATTCCGAAGCGTGTTGTATCGGATAACTTTGTAAAAACTTGGAAACTCTTCGCTTCAACGCCTCCGAAGCGATATCAACAGACTTCGCGAAAAGAAAATTTTATAAGCAAATATAGATGTAACAAAATTAGAAATTATGTATGAAAATTCGTACATAATTTCCTCAAATATATTGATATATATTTTTTAGAAAATGTTGGTCGCGAATGTTTTATATCCAATGTTGAAACTATCAAACCTTGTTGGCATTTGGCATCCTACTGTTACCTCATGGACCTCTAAACATACATTGTATTCCTTTGTTTTTTTATTAATACCCATTGGAATTGCCTAAAACAACAATATTACGTAAACACAATATAAATGTATATATTATAAATTATTTCTGTACCATCTCTCGCGGGGCTTTGGAGTCCCGAACGACGTTGGTATTATAAACTGTTAAGTTATCAAAAACACAAAGTTGCTCGGTTATCCGGTTCTTATAATCAGTTATCGGCTTAACTTCAAGGGCGACTTAAAATTACTTTACGAACTGTCTGTTATTTTTAATTTTCCGTGATTCGTCACTTAGATTTCAAGCGTCTTCACATGATAATCCTTCAGTATTAATTTTTTGTTGTTGTTCCATTCTAATGCCTCCCAGAGATTACAGCTGCAATATTATCGGTGTAATAACCGGTCTTCGACAATTAGATACTGACTGAAAGTCACCTAACATCTCCAGAACTTCTCCATCTTGGCAGAGAGCGAACGCGAATTGGTGTTACAATATTAAAGCCAATTACACACCGGTTATGTATCCAAACTCCGCAGAGTTCTGCCTGGCTTATTAGTCATACATATTCTCTCTGTATCGTGTATGCGGCCCAAATCTGATTTTCTGTTTGTATTTGTATCTATAAGATATTCACCTTCAGAATACATTGTTTTAGGCTGATGTATGCTTAATAAGATTTAACAATATTTATTATTTTGTTAATTTGGTTTATTTACGAAATGTTGAACTCGTATAAGTAGGTATTATATGTTTATAGTTTTGTGATTAGTGCAAAAGTCAATAGTTAGGTTTATTGTCAAACTTGGAGTACAATTCGGTGATTGATGGTTCTGCCAGAGGTTACATTAAACACTGATTAAAATTCGTGGACTCATATTGAACAAATTCTAGAGTATATACTACTACTACTACTAGGTAACTTCATAAAGGTGTAAGAACAAAAAAAAAAACAGAAAAAGTAATTCCTACAGCTTTATGAACTTGAGCGTTTTATTGATGATTTTGATGATTATAATTCTGTAACTACATATGTCTTACAGCCGCGAATAATATTTTAATCAACACACAACCTAGCACTGGCCTGCAAATTGCAAAAAACGTAAGAAAATTTGAATTTCGCGGGCTGGTTGGAGCATTCACCTTAAGCTAACTTTTAACCATTATTTCACAGCAGTCTTAAACGCTCCGTGGCTCTGTTATAGTTAACGTGGAAAGGCAGAACATATGAAAGTCATAAATATGTATGAAAGGAAATATGTACAAAATAATAAATGGTACTCAATTTTTCTGTACCTATTATTCGTTCATAGCCCTTAAAATAAAAGAGGATGAATAAATTCTGAAGGCAAGGCACTAAATTTACATATTTAAACTCAATTTGAACTCATTGACTTTGATCATTGGTCCAGATCTGCTTTTCGTTTGCCATCGAGTTCGTTGTCCTTCAGGGCAGCGTATACATTAGAAACATTTATACACTTGTGTAAATATATAATATTGATACAATTATTCTGTTTATTTCAGGTATGTGGGTGTGAAGGTCCCGATGGTATTGGAGTTTTGAAGAATTTATAGCATGTGGTAATGTAAACTAGATTTTCTTTTTCGGCGTTAAAAGTAGCTTATGATTTATCGTCGTTTCAGCCGATAGACGTCCACTGCTGGACATAGGCCTCCCCCAATTTTGGGGGGGGGGGGGGGTTTGCCATAATCGCCACGCTTGGCAGGCGGGTTGGCGATCGCAGTATGGTATGATGGTGGAATAAATAGAGAACGCTGCTGCCCATTCTCCGGTAAGACCCCTAGTCGCCTTTTACGACACCCACGGGAAGTAAGGGCTTATGATTTATGTAAATTAAGAATTAAATAACATGAAGCGTTGTAGTAAAATTTGTATTTGTACATATGCCAGTTCAAATTGATATGTTTCGGATTTAATTTTATTGATATAATATAATATTAGTTCATAAAAAAAAATAAGTTGAAAACTTTTTTCATAAACATGTGGTGGACTTCCAAATACATTATAATATATCCACTTGTAGGGCATACTTAGGTAATAATAAATAAACTCCTCCAAAAGTAAAAGCCAACTGCGCACACGACTAACAATCAACATTACAATCTCCTCAATAGACCCAGCATGCACACACAAGTCCATACGTTTGATGTTTGACAGCCTACAATTCCAAAATTCATTGTATTCTACCCTCCAAAAACTAAACTATTGGGTAATTTCGCAGCTTGAGTTCCCTGCTGAGTCAAGCAGGGCAGGGAAATAGCCCGGGCCTTAAGCCCGCGGGCACAATATTTGTAATAAAATGCAATTACGTATGAATGTTGCCAATTTGATATCGGCTCATTGTAACACTCCCGAGGGGGTGTTAGCGCCCCAAATTAGGGTAGATAGGGTACATTCCCCATATATTGCCCATGTTTTTTCGTTTGAGAATGTATTCGATTTTGCCATTACTATGTTAATAGCAATTTGAGTTTTTTGTGATTTTTTATATGGATTAGTATGGTGTGACTGATTTTGAATTAGATCGATGATTATGTTTCGATTCAAACGGATGCATTTGTGACATAATTGGATTTTTCCTTCTGAATTGTTCTTTTGTGTACATATTTGTTATCTAATAAACTGCATGCTCATTCCCCTCGTTTATTATTATTTTCTCAGTCTGTTTCTTTACCAATCCGTGTACAAACGATTCGACTGCCTCCCGCAATCAGTATTGCGGTTACCAATCCCACAATGCGATAAACATTGGTGTTGCCGACCAACGTTTGTTCAGGGTCATGTCTTGTTTGTACAGAGGGACTCCAATTTCAGTATTAAGATTCTTATTGTTCCCTTTATCTACGGACTATTTTGTTACTGTTTTAAGCTTAATTGTTTTTCTCTAAGACCCTTTTTTGTGTCTTACAAGTATATTTGAATGCCATTTTTTCCCGGAGTGAGTTGCAAAGACGACTGAGATTAAGCAAGCAAAAGGATGAGTATCAATAGGTATCCTTCTGTCAAATTAGAGTACTAATGATCTGTGATCACCAGTCCCAGTACCAGGAGTGGTGATTACATCATTACCATCCTTAGTACCATCCTCATTGTACTCCATGTTTAAGACTATTTAATTCTCAGCTACTTCTAAAGCAGTCTTCGACTTTTTCTCCCAGTTTGCTCGAATCAATTCGCGAACGAACCAACTTCCCCTACGAAGTAAGTTATTACATTTTTTTCTATAAACTAGGTCCCATATTGCGACTGGGAGTCGCACATATGCTTAATGACGACTTGTTCTTCACGCTATTAGAGAATGTTACGGATAATGATCCGTTTGTGTGAATTATTTGATAGAGAAATGTAGTGTTTGTGAGAGTAGTGGTTTCTGTATTCAGTGGTAGGCTAGGTGTAATTGTTTTCTAACAATTTCTAGTAGTTAATTAAAGTGGTTTCTTTGAGAAATAATTTTGCGAGATATATTGGATATGGTTTGAAGCAAGTCCTATCTTTAGGGTTTCAAGGTTTTGAAACTAAGTTATGCCCCCCGGAATTCTTTCAGAATTCAGTCAATAAACATTCTAGTTTTGATCATCTGCCATATTTTTCTGAAGTCGTCGTCGTCGTTTCAGCGGATAGACGTCCACTGTTGGACATAGGCCTCCCCCAATTTTGGGAGGGTTTGCCATAATCGCCACGCTTGGCAGGCGGGTTGGCGATCGCAGTATGGTATGATGGTGGAATACATAGAGAACTCTGCTGCCCATTCTCCGGTACGACCGTTAGTCGCTTTTTACGACACCCACAGGAAGTAAGGGGTGGTGCTATTCTTTAAGTCCGGCACCACACAGACCGTTTTCTGAAGTATAATCCGATTAATGCGATAGTTGCTAATTCATGATCTGTAAAATTGCCTATTCGTAGTCCACTGTTTTTCTAAGACGCCTTCCGGCCTTCTTTCTGCACATATTTTATGACTATTTAGTATTTAAACAATAGAATATTCAATACAGCTCTCAAACTGTTATCCAAGGCTTTCACAAAAATCTTCTTACTCCCCGATATTTAAATCTTAATTTCCGATACACAATAGTCATAGCCCCATAAATAATACTCTGCAATATTGTCCATTCCCTTCTAAATTATCGTCCGATCAAATGATATGTCCTCCCTCGTACATATGGTGTTTAATGTCGTCATGCTCTTGATTCGCGCCGTTAGCCGAATGTTCTGGCCCATGAAATATCTGAGGGCCATGTTTTGCCAAACGTCCCTATTAATTGCTGTGTCCGATCGAGAGAGGGTGCTTAGAATATATGTAGGATGACCACAGAGTGATAGAGTGGGGAGCAGAAGCTTCACTTCTCATAGGGGCTGATGAGGGGCTGGGAAATGGTTGCTACGCCAAGAATTGTGTTCGAGACTTAAACAATCGATACTACAATTAGTTAATCTAATCGAACTTCAATGGCTAGGAGTACACAATAAATGTTATAAAACACTAGATCCACTCCGCGACTTCTTCCGCGTGCAATTTCTTAGTATTGTCAGTATTAGTCAACAAGTTTTCGGAATCGCATCAGTAGTTCCGAAGATTACCCCCTTCATATAAACTCACAAATTTTACCTCTTTATAATAAGTACAGTCAACAAAGGAGATAAGTATACAGGAGCGTCGGATATAGTTGAAGTTTACTAAGAAACCGATGGATGTTCTGGACTGAAATTTAATTTAATAAATGAGCTGTTTGTTTTCTATTAATAAAAGTAAATTTTATTCGAGAACATCCATCGGTTTCTTAGTAAACTTCAACTATATCCGACGCTCCTGTATACTTATCTCCTTTGCTGACTGTACATACGGCGAAATATCAAGCTATACATTTCCAGTTTTTGCTGGCCTCGCATTGTATACGTTTTTCGTACAATCAGATGTCAGCTATAAACTGGTTTTGTACAGCTTGATGTGTAGCCGTGCGAACCTATAGAAGTATAGATTAGTACGATTGATGAATACAGCAGTAAAAGGAGATGTATTTTTGTCTAGTTCAGAGCAATTTTAAGCAGGAATGCTTGAGCTAGGCTCTGGTTTTCATCAGAAACCTTTGCTTTGTATTCTCTTGATGTTCTGTTACATACGGCGACTACACATACATATAAGGACATTTCGGCTATCTAAGACAAGATCTCTGAGAGAATCTGATCCCCGAAATAGGTCCCTCATCCCCGAAATGTTACCGTTGGATGTCTGTTGTTGTAGTCCTTGACAATCAAAGCATGCTATTTAAACTAGAGCCGTATTGCTATTCTGTAAAAATCTCACCGTGAAAACTTAAATGAAGGTAGTTTGAAGTGAGCTGTCAAACATTATACATATTCCCGGATGCCAGCCGATCTTTTCTGTAAAAAAAAAATATAAACATCCAAATTGAGAACCTCCTCCTTTTTTGAAGTCGGTTAAACATCTCACCGTGGAAACTTGGGTGAAGTGAGCTGTCATTCCACCTGATGTCCCTAGCATCGACATTGACATTATTGACAGCTCACTTCGCCTAAGTTTACACGAAATGATTTTTTCAAAAAAGATCAGCTGTTCACTTCAAACTCGAACCTAAATTTTAAGTAAACCTTCTGTGCTTGTATACTCTGTGACATATTCTGTGGTTTTACATGTAGATAGAGCACGCTATAAGCTTTGAAAGCCTTAGCCGGAATTGACGCTTTCAGGTGTTTGTAGACACAGGACTATAGATGCTTGATTTGATATTCAATGGACAAACTGAGGGTATATTAAGCTGGCTTTCCCCGCGTTTGCATCCATGTACCAGTTGTGTTAAGGGGCTTATCTGACCTAAAGCGCGGTCACTGTCGGACTGCATATAAAAGAAAGAGAAGCGCGATGACAACTATTGCAAATTATGCAGCAATTATTTAATAACAAAAAATCTATTTTTTGGACGAAAAATTTAATCAGTAGTGTTTTAGTATGTTGCTTGTAGAATAATCTGACAAAAAATCAGAATGATTGTATGTATAAGTACGGTTTTAATTGAAAAAGGAAAGTTTTTAGAGGTATCTTCATGATTTTTTGTATCGTAACAAATTAGTTGTATTATGTTATCAACACAGTATCCTATATCCTGAAGAATATCATATATTTTTCTGATTTTGTTTACTGTAGTCGATCATATAATTTTATTGTTTCGAAAACTTGCGTTTTTTGCGTTTAAGTCCTGTTAGCCTCTAGACATTGCGATGCATGCGCAGCGCACGGCTCATCGCATAATTCGCAATGTGTGGACGTTCATATTCGTGGTGAGGCATGTGGAAGCACGTGCATGTTACTTGTACGTATTGTACAAGTGTTGTAAAAGACTTGTCAAAATATTTTGACAAGTACTGTTTTTCGGGCATGTATTGTTAACTTTTTTGATCACCTTTTTGACATTTTTGCCAAGTTTTTTAGGTGTAAACGATAAATGAAAACAGTAGACGCAACTTGTAGAATACACATTTTATATCCTGCTGTAAACACGGCAATTTTATGTCATTTCGCGGCACATTTAACGTATACTACACTCTGTGAAAATTTCACCTGTCTACCTATTACGGTTCATGAGATAAAGACTGCAGACAGACGGACGGACGGATAGCAAAGGCTTAGTAATAAGGTTCCGTTGGCACCCTTGGGTACGCAACCCTAAAAACTGAGTGGCTAAGAAAGACATTGGCATTTCCAGTAAGATCCTTCGATTTACACGAAAACGAGCCTCCTGCCATGCTTATAGCATCGTGTAAACAGGGCTTAAGGTAAGTAATTCGTTAACTAACGTGTTTTCCTTAAGGCACTATAAGGGAGGGCTCTGAACGGGTGTAAAGATCGCAATAATCGTTAACTCAATCGAGTATAATACCTTAAGGCACCCTTGTTTCATTGAATCTTACTGCTTGCCTGAAAAGATAAGCGTTATGTCCATAATTATCTTTTTTCGTTTATACTTTTTTGCAGCATCCGTACTAGGTAAAGATTTATGGCAGTCGGTTCGTGTAAAAATATATACATACGTAAACTCATGGGTTGTTCCCATAGTAAGCAAGGGGGTAAGCAGAAACTACAAAACGCCACCTGCCAAGTTCCTTACATAATTGGAATCCTTTTGATTCGTTTACGTTCATACCTAACATCAGTTGCTCAGTTGGTACGTGAATTGGTGTTTTACTGTTTTAATTAAGAGCGTTTACGCCGTACGGCATTTCATACAAACTTTCAAGCCCTTGTTTTTCGAAGTGAATAAACCGATTTTAATGATACTTCATACGCATAAGCAGGATACAAAGGTCTAAAAAGTTAGTAGAGAACATTTTCGAAAAATAGTGTTACAGCCAAATTAGACTGATTTTAAACTTTCCATAGAAACAGAGATTTCCAGTTATCTTTATTTAAATAAGACATTTTGAAAATGTATTCTACTAACTTTTTAGACCTTTGTATCCTGCTTATGCGTATCAAGTTTCATTAAAATCGGTTCGTTAATTTAAAAAAAAAAAACTGGCCAAGTGCGAGTCGGACTCGCACACGAAGGGTTCCGTACCACAAGGCAAAAACGCCGAAAAAAACATGTTTGTTGTATGGTAGCCCCCTTAAATATTTATTTTATTTTAATTTTATTATTTATTATTAAAGTTAAAATACAATTGAGTATTTTGTGAATATTTCAAGTGCCTACCTGTTGCCGTTTTTGATATCGAGCAAAAAAGAGCAAAAAAATTGCGTTTGTTGTATGGGAGCCCCCCTTAAATATTAATTTTGTTTTGTTTTTAGTATTTGTTGTTATAGCGGCAACAGAAATACATCATCTGTGAAAATTTCAACTGTCTAGCTATCGCGGTTCTTGAGATACAGCCTGGTGACAGACAGACGGACAGACGGACAGACAGCGAAGTCTTAGTAATAGGGTCCCGTTTTTACCCTTTGGGTACGGAACCCTAACAAGGGCTTAAAAGTTTGTATGAAATGCCGTACGTCGCAAATTAATCAGAAGGCAATTCAAATCTCATTCTCAATCTGTCAAAAGTACCTCTAATTTCCCTACATTTTTGACAAGTTTTTGACATTGATTTTCGCTGAGATGAGATCGCGACTAGATTTTGAACATTTTTAATTACACGAATTGGCCGTTTGGTCAAAATCTATTAATTCATCGTCATTATCGTCCACAGTCTGATTTTACCCAGGAGGGGCCCGTGGCTAATATACAGCCGCACAGGTCGATCGATCAGGTTAAGCTACGCTTGCCGCGGTTGGTCTGTGGATGGGTGACCATCTTTACATACCGTGACCCCTCCGTGCCTCGGAAAGCACGTTAAGTCGTTTGTCCCGGCTGTCATTCGTGGATCTTTGACAGTCGTTACGGGTAGTCAGAAGCCCGAAAGTCTGACAATCAGTCTTACCAGGGGTATCGTATTACCCAGTAACTGGGTTGTGGAGGTCAGATAGGCAGTCGCTCCATGTAAAATACTGGTATTCAGCTGCATCCGGTTAGACTGGAAGCCGACCCCAACATAGTTGGGAAAAGGCTAGGCAGATGATGAGTCTGATTTTACCCACTGCTGCAGCACAGGCCTCTCTTTTTATGTGCCAATCCTCACGCTCCTGTGCCAGTAAAAAAAAAACAGTGGCACTCCGGGAGTGCCGAAAGAAGTGAAAACACAAACAGAATACTTTGCCATCATTCACTAACATATCGGATATACATTAAAACCGAGTACATCCCGAGGACAGCCGAACACATCCGAGGCGGGTATTTTTTTAATCGTCTTATAAAAAAATCACGCGTGGTGTCGCTTACGGTAACAGTGGCGCGAGTTCAATGGTTTTTTCCCGTCTCAAAAAATCCCCAACGCGCCAAAAGTTTTCACTTAAAAAATTACCTAGATAGGTATATAAAATATGACCTAGATTAAACCTTAAAATCCGTACACGAAGCTGGAGAATTAACTCACCGTACGTAAACCTATGCTCATTAAATCCATTCATAATTTCTCTATAAACAACCCTACGTATTTTAATAACCCGCCCCATCTCATAAAATCCTCCTTCAACATGTAAATGAGCTTTTAATCTAATAAAAAATGACGTTATGAAAAATAACGTTCCTAATGAAATTCTTAATAAAATATTACATGTTGATCGAAAAATAAATTCCATTTAGGGAAATGCATTTAATCAGGAGCGCAGGGGTACGCAACCCTCATCCCTCTGGCTAATCAAATAGTTGCCATCTTGTAGTTATTTATGTAAAAGGGAGGGTAGTTTGGGGGAGGGGTGTTTTCACACCCCCACGTCAACAAGGGTCTCTCAATTGAAGTCTGCTAATAAGAATTTTATAATATGCTTTTCCGATGATTTGTGGGAGTGAAGTTGGAAGGTAATCTTTCTATTGTAAAAGGTTCCTGGGCCGTAGGTCCAGATTAGACTCTATGCTTTGGTGTAAAATTATTATTTATTTATTATTAGCCGCACAGGTCGATCGATCAGGTTAAGCTACGCTAGCCGCGGTTGGTCTGTGGATGGGTGATCATATTTACATACCGTGACCCCTCCGTGCCTCGGAAAGCACGTTAAGCCGTTGGTCCCGGCTGTCATTCGTGGATCTTTGACAGTCGTTACGGGTAGTCAGAAGCCCGAAAGTCTGACAACCAGTCGTAAATGGCTTGTGGTGATCAGATAGATCATCTGGTTAGTTAGACTGGAATCCGACCCCAACACATTTGGGAAAAGGCTAGGCAGATGATGATGATGTTTTGGTGTAACATTATTATAATATTAACTGCACCGTTGATCTCGTCGTCGCAAGCGCTGACTGCTGAGCGTGGAGTCTTGGGTTCGAGTCTCAGATCGGACAAATTGTCATTGGGTTTTGCCATTAGGAATTTCTAGGAATAAGTTAGCGTTAGTTCCCGTGCCTCGGAAAACACGATAAGTCGTGAGTCCTGCGCTTGAGCTCTCTCCGATCGTGTCAGATTGCTTTCCCATCGGACTATGAGAGAAGGAAGAAAGAGAGGGAGACGAAAGAAGAGACCTGTGTCTGCGCACACACTTGTGCACTGTTGATCTCCGCTGAGATTAGTCGTTTTGTTTGAGTACTATTATTATAATAATGAATAGAGTATAGAAACCATCTTCATAGAACCAGATTTTCGTCTGTCCCAAAAATACAAATAAGCTAGTTAAGTAGCCGCAAAATATTACATTTGACCCCTTTGGCACTGCGCCTGAATTATTAGACTGGGAACCGAGAGGTCTCGGGTTCGTATTAAGTCACTAGTTTTTATAGGCAATGCATAACATGATAATAATAATTCTGATGTTCTACTGCAACTGAAAAGATTTAGAAAAACAAATCACACTAATATTATAAATGCGAAAGTTTGTGAGTGTGTGTGTGTGTGTTTATACTATGTTTGTTACTTCGTCACGCTCAAACGGCTGAACCAATTTTGATAAAATTTTGTATGGAGGTAGCTGACACCCTGGATTAACATATAAGCTACTTTTTATCCCGATATTCCCACGGGATCGAAACTTATGCGGGTGAAACCGCGGGACGCAGCTAGTGAATAATAAAATAATGTCTGAAAGTAGGTCTTCGTTTTAACATGTATTTTTGGTGTATGCCTTGTTGGTTCATATGTTAAAAAAATTAATTCCCATAGCGAATCTTAATATCGTGTTGTCGTCAAATCTGCACTCGCGATTATTTGCCAAAAAGGTAAACAAAAATATGAGTCTATGGAAAAATAACTTTAAATCCTACAAAATAAAGTTCAGTTTGCGCTACAACTTCAAACATTTTTAAGGTTCCGTAGCCAAATGGCAAAAAACGGAACCCTTATGGATTCGTCATGTCTGTCCGTCTGTCCGTCCGTATGTCACAGCCACTTTTTTCCGAAACTGTAAGAACTATTCTGTTGATACTTGGTAAATAGATGTAATCTGTGAACCGCATTAAGATTTTTACACAAAAATAGAAAAAAAAAAAACAATACATTTTGGGGGTTCATCTATACTTAGAACTGAAACTCAAAATTTTTTTTTCATCAAACCCATACGTGTGGGGTATCTATGGATAGGTCTTCAAAAATGATATTGAATTAATAATAATTCTAATATAATTTTTTTCTAAACTGAATAGTTTGCGCGAGAGACACTTCCAAAGTGGTAAAATGTGTGTCCGCCCCCCTTTAACTTCTAAAATAAGAGAACGATAAAACTAAGAAATATATATATGATGTACATTACCATGTAAACTTCCACCGAAAGTTGGTTTGAACGAGATCTAGTAAGTATGTAGTTTTTTTTTAATACGTCATAAATCGTAAACCGCAATTTAACTTTCATTCAATCAACTCAAATATAAAAATAAAATTTAATTTCATAAACATAAACCTTATGCATAAACCCGGATGTTACGGAACCCTCGGTGCGCGTGTCCGACTCGCTCTTGCCCGGTTTTTATAACTTTTCAATACTGCTAGTCACTCTGAAATCAATTTAATTACCATTAAAACAAAGTTGATATTTGTTTAACTTGAAATAATATTAATTTGAAACATAAGTTTGAATAGACTTTATAAGGAAACATTTTCAACAGATAACTAAGAAATAGTACATTGTTCACCGAAGGGGGGAGAAAGTGACTGATTATTAACGAGGGTGAAGTTTGAGTAAATACACACGACTTGGGAATTACTTTCTTCCGAGTGATACATAGTGCTTTATACTATGGTACATACCTACAAAAAAAAAGTAATTTTTTAAAGTGGAGTTTTTATTAAAACTAGCTGACCCGGCAAACGTTGTTTTGCCATATAAATTATTTCTAGCTGCCCGGCGCTACTTTGGCGTGGTGTCCTGCCTCTTACCCTACCCTACCCCTACCCTACTCCTACCCTACTCCTACACTACTCCTACCTTTCTCCTACCCCACTCCTACCCTACTCCTACTCACTACTCCTACCCTACTCCTACTCACTACTCCTACCCTACTCCTACCCTACCCTACTTCTACCCTACTCCTACCCTACTATTACTCTATTCCTAACCTACTCCTACCCTACTCCTACTCTACTATAAGAAAAAAAAAAAACGGATAAAGAGTACCTCCTTTCCAAATTTCAGACAAATCGGTTCAGCCGTTCTTGAGTTATAAATAGTGTAACTAACACGACTTTCTTTTTAGTTATAGATTGTTACAGTGATTAAGGCCCGTATTAATAAACGTTCTTCATTGATGTAGTCAAGTGCGTTATCGTTATCAATGTACCTAATTCTTTTGCCAGGGAGAGATTAATATTGGTTTGAATGTTCAGGATTAGTATATGGCCAGTATCATTTTGCGCTTGGATACAAACTTTTTGTCTTTTAGCATTAAATACTATATTTTATTAGGATAGCACTATATTTAATTAGGATAGCTACTAAATTGCCCTAAATTAAAAAAAAACACAGCACGTTAACAATGGATTTTCATACACTTTTTCTGCCCGCTCAGCACGTTAACAATGGATCATACACTTTTTCTACTCCCAAGTTGCAACAGTAATGACATACTTTCTGCCTCATCTTTAATAAAAAGTAAAGGATACTTTCCGAGCAGGTATAGTATAAACTATATTTTCCATTAGAAAGGCATCCCCGTTGCTTCCCGTGAGACATTACAATGCAATTACAATTATTTTTTAATTCGAGTTCACTTTTCTTATTTGTTTCTCTGGCAAATCAACCTATTTTTCTTTATTTCTGTACTGAATCTGTTTTTTGGATTAACTGAATTGAACTGAAAGCTGTACTTTTATTATTCAGCAGTGGATGATTATGAACGACGTCACGACAATTTTTGCACGTCACAAAAAAGTGGTACCTGCTCATAAAATCCTGTCGCCTAATGCGATAACGGTGTCGTCAACGCTCGCAGCCTCACACCAAAACCTCGGAATGCCTGTATATTCTAAATCAATTTCGTCATAAAATATTACTAATCTTATATACGATTTCTAACACGTTCACATATAACGTTCCTCGTAAGGTGAGTACAGACTAGAGCATTTATTTAACACCGAGCATTCGTTTTTAATTAAAGATCGCGGCATACTTACCTACTGTCGCGCCATTTCGAAAATGGTATATAATATGTCACAGCCAAAGTAATAAATCCGGATATTATATATATTATCTAGCCATTATTTATAATGTCTACTCAATTTAGATAAACTGATAATTGACACAGAAATAATCACATTAGCGAAGCGGGGCTACGTCGACATAGGATGCTAGAGCGAGCGAAGGGCACCCCGAGGTTCGGTTTGGTTAGGTAACTTTTAACCCTTTACACAGAAATAGGAGCCCCGCCGCGAAGCGGGGCTACGTCGACATAGGATGCAAGAGCGAGCGAAGGGCACCCCGAGGTCGGTTTGGTTAGGTTACTTTAAATATAATGGCCAGTTATTATGTGTATAAAAGCTATTTAATCACTATGACTGTAACATATACATCGATAGGTGACATCAATGCAAACAGAAAACATTTTAAGACCAAACCCCGGAAAGTGTCACGTTTCCAAGATATTAACGCACAAAGTTCATGGTTCAGTCACGTGATCAACTTTGAACGTTCTATCCCCTTTATAGAACCGCATTTCCGAACACGACGCTAGATATTTTGTTACAATCTGACTTTAAAAACCAACGAGCGTATTGGTGTAACGTTTTATCGACATTTAAACAATGAACGCAATTTAGAAATAAATGTTACACAGGTAAATGCTCATTCGCAGTGAGCATTACGTCGAGCGCAGCGTCGAGCATTCTCAGGAACGTTATATTACGTGGAGATGCTTTCGGAAACTGAGCTTTTTTTCCCTGTATTGTACGATTCGTAAGAACGTTACATGGAAAATGCTCGAGAAAATGCTCTAGTGTAGACTCGTCTTAAGGGAACTTGAGTCGCGCAACCACGTACGTAGTCGTCCGAGATTGCTCTATCCGAATGCGTTCTCAAATTCGTATTTCGAATGCCACTTCTAGCCACTAGAAGCAGTCGACTCGGCTTGGAAATTAAAAATAAAATCGGTTCGCGCCATTTTGGACCGTGTAAGAGACGATTCGTAAAATTTTGTAGGATTTTGTTGGTATTTTTTTACTTTTTACAGGAACGAATTCTAGGAGCCATTTTGTGTATGCTAATTCAAAAATTCTCAATTCGAAGTGAATAGATTGTAGTGCTAGTAATTCGCTTGTTGTCTACTTCAGATGACGTTATTACATTATTTTGTATTTTCTATCCTTAACTTTTATTCCGGAAGTAACTATTAAAACAACGTGTAATCGCCTATTTTCGGATTCGTAAAATGTTGTGGATATTTTCTTAGTGTGTGGAGAGGTATTTTTTATTAAATTCACAATACGAAATTAAATAATCGTAATGCGAGTAATTTTCCTTGTTGTCTACTTCAGATGACGTTATTACATCTCAATTTTCTTTCTTTACTGTTACTCCGTGTAACTATTAAAACAATCTTTATTTACATCCAAACCAAAACAAAATAACCAACGATTTGAAACAAAACTTCTAAATTCAATTTCAAAACTAGAACATCTAAGTCGTTCACTACCGTCAAATATTACCCAATAGCATGACTGAGTTCAACTACTAAAAATTGAAATTAGAACTTCGTGCCGTGACTGCTATCGACCAATCAGACGCTTGCATTCTGCAGTCTATTGCCAACTGTCGATACTTTCTTCTATAGAAAATTGGCGTGAATAGTAAATACTGAGGTTTGATAGACATTTATATGATAATAATAAAGTTGAAGTGTTTCTTTGAACGCGCTAATTTCTGGAACTACCAGTCAGATTTGAAAAATTCTTTTTCCATTTGATAGCCTAATTCTTGATGAAGGCTATTTATAAGCTATATCACATCAGGCTAGAACACTTAGGATAGGGTTGCCAACATTTCTTTGATGAAATATAGTATTTTTCAAGCTAAGCTATAAAAAAATATAGTAGGTACAGTTCAAAAAAATATAGTATTTTATGGAAAAAGCAAAAAATAGACAAAGATATATTTGCTACTTACATTTTCATAAAAACTATACTTTTTTGCACTTCTTGCATTTTTTAACAGTTTTTTGTCTAAAGTAAAAGTGTAATTTAAGCTTTATCACATTCAATTTTTAAATTAGTGTAAATCACGAGCTCTTTTTTTTTTATTAATGTGATACGACTTATATACTTAGATTCTTTTCGGTACACTATAGTCGAACCGGAGAAAGAGTCGTTTTCTATCGAGTGGTGCGGAACATAGGTTGTTATAGTAAATCTATGTGGTGGGACGATGACTCTTTCTCCGGTTCGACTACATACGCGACCGCATCGGTCAAAAGTTAATATAAAGGTACGTTTATACATTTTTTAAATGTTGTAAATATAGTATTTTTGCGTACTATATATTTCTTCAACAATATATAGTACGCAGACCCGAAATACAGTACAATACTATATACATATTATAGTACGGTTGGCAACCCTAACTTAGGAGCCGAGAAAAACGAAAAAAATCAGAACGAACGATAAGCGAAAAAGTAATAGCGCGGGCAGGCGATGCGATGCGACGGGGTAGCTCAGTGGAACAACAATTTTACCCGAACGAAGTCGCGGGCAGAAGCTAGTAGTTTACATATTCCGGCCTTTTGTAACAGTTGAACAGTGATCTCAAAATACATGAGAAAAATTACCGAAAAACATATAAAATATTAAGCAATAAAAACAAAGCGGTATTTTGGGGTCCCGTGGTTGATATGTGACATCATTAATCTGGCCCCGGCTGGGGGCTTGCCCACGCAACGCGTCAAACATGACAGATGACGTCATTACAACACGTATGCTCGTACGAGTCAAACACGCACTTACCTACCTTATGTTGGGGTAGGCATTTATACAGGGTCGAATTAAATTAGCTAGCGAAACTCCGCAAACGTGATAGGTTATCCAAATAAATAATAAATAAACAAAAAAAAAAAACAATTTTTCTTTCTTTTTTTTTCAAATATGATAAAGTAAAAAATTAATCAATTGGATGTTTTTTTTTTCTAGGATCATCCACCGCCGTTAGTGTGTAGAAAGTCATTTGACTTAGTGTAGATACCTAGTTTATTTTTGTGTAAACTTCACAGGCGAAATTGGTATCGATATAATCTAATCACAATAAAACAAAAAAAACAGATTTTCTCAACTCAAGCAACAACACTACCAGCGGTCGGTGACCCCTAACAAAAAAACGTCAAATCTATTTTATTTTTATTTAATTGAGTTTAGATATATATTATTACTAGCCTCCGCCCGCGGCTTCGCCCGCAAGGTATGTCGATAAAAACTATCCTATGTCCTTCCCAGGGATGCAATCTATCTCTCTGCCAAATTTTATCGAAATCCGTTCAATGGTTTAGGCGTGAAAAGGTAACACAGATAGACAGAGTTACTTTCGAATTTATAATATTAGTATGGATTACTTACCGTCTGCAGAGTTTCGCTAGTCAATTTAATTTGACTCTGTATTCACAGCCTTTTGTATGAACATGCGTGTCCTAGGCAAGGAAACGGACAATGGAATAAATCTTTAATAATTCTTGCCCCTGCAATGTGGTAATTAATATTTAATTCAAACTGTCAAGTTAAGCTTGGGGTGTCTTGCGTTGAGTGAAACTGTCTTGTGACACGCGATGGCGGGAAAATAGTTTCCTGCACTCCAGATCGTCTTTCACCTTGGTTATATTTTTACTAGCCTTTGCCCGCGACTTCGTCCGCGTGAAATTTCTAGTGCCCTGGACCCTCCCTGTCACATCGCATTATCTGCCCGTGCTATCATTTCGTTTTGCTCGATTCCTAGGGGTCATTATTTATTCTGTGGTCATAGCGTAATGTTAAATAGCCTACAGCCTTCTTCAAGAATTGGGCTATCAAAATGCAAAAAGATTTTTCAAATCCGAGTGGAAGTTCCAGAGATTACCCAATACATACAAACAAAAAAAAATTTACCTCTTTTAAATATTAGTATCTTAGATGTATTTTTTCCTCAAAAGAACATATCCTTTTCGAAAGCAAATGTCAGATTCTGTTAACATCAAATGGAGAACCAAAAAAAAAACATTTCACATCAACCCAGAAATAAGTAACTTCACAAACTTTTAGACGTAGCAAACAGGATTTTTAGTTCCACACAGTTTAAGTGGCGTAATATTAGCCGTTATAACCTGGCATTAAGGTCGATGTTCGCTTGATATCCCCGTAATGGACACGGGTAGGGCCGCAATTAAAATGCTCATTAAACTGTCGCTGTTAGGGTGAGACATTTTAAATTGCGAATGTCATCAGTTCAAAATTACGTGCGGCGGTTGTGTGGCCGCCATTTTATGACGTCACACCGACGGTGGTAACAATGGCGGGCTGTAAAAAGCTGGCGCTTGGGTGTTTCTGCTGGAATGTTAAGTTTAATAGCTTTGCCTACAATTTAAGTTTTAGGCTCGCTTGCATGACCATTCACTTAATACAATGTACACAAGTAAATTAAAACAAATACGCTGAACGCTAAACATATACAGGGTTACTTTTCAAAGACCATCCAAATTTTTACATGGTGTTCTACCCATGAATATAAACAACTTTCACTATGGGGCCAACACTGAAATCACGAAAAAAAAAAACAGCTGTTTCATACAAAACTTCAATACTTACTTGACCAAAATGTATGAAACAGCCGATTTTTTTTCATGTAAAAATTTGGATGGTCTTTGAAAAATAACCCTGTATATTTCATACATCATTGCGTTTCAAGTTGAACGAGCGCTAAGTTAATTGTTTTCAGTGACTTAGCATAATCACCCTATAATGTTCCTACTGCTGGGACTTACGCAGGCCTTCTCTCTTGGAGAGGACTGGGCTTATAATCTTCCACGCGGGCGCAGTGCGGGTTGGTAGATGTCACACCATGTCTTCGAATTTTGGTTCTAGGACATGCCGGTTTCCTCACGATGTTTTCCTTCACCGTTTTAAGAGGAGTGGTGATTAAATTATTTACACAAAGTAAAGCGCCTGGGTTCAAACCCACGACCTACAACTCGTAAGTCGGGGCCGTTTGCCCTGGGCCACCACCGAGCTCTTTCAGTGACTTGGGCCTTAAAAATGAAATATCCATACTAATATTATAAAAAAGTGTGTCTGTCTGTTACCTCTTCACGCTTAAACCGCTGAACCGATTTAGATGACATTTGGTATAGAGATAGTTTGAGTCCCGGGAAAGGACATAGGATAGTTTTTATCCCGATATTCCCACGGGATCGACACTTATGCGGGTGAAACCGCGGGTCGCTGCTGGTGTAGATATAAAAGCATTCCCTACTTCTCCACAGCGCTGAAATAAGTTATAAATTCAATTTTAAAATGGCCCATCAATTCCGGCCCCAATATGAATGGGCACTTGAAGAAATGAAAATACATTAGGTTGCTATACGGGGTGGCGGGAAAATCGACGCGCAAATTGTAACTATAAAGTCAGCAGATGATTCTGAACTCTGCGTTGATATATTTCGATGGTTATATAAAAAAATCGCTTTTACGTAAATCTTTACCGCGTAGGTCTTTCACTTTTCTATGAAATAGCAGATTTGTTTCGATAACCGACGAAATTTTCTACGCTACGGGATCTAGAATCGTGTGCTGAATTAATGGGTGCCACCCTGTATAGAAGAAAAAATACAGCTGCAATAATGCTGTATCTTGAAACAAATATTGCTTTAGAACTTGTGGGGAGCCAAAAAATAATATTTGTGAATACGACCGATTCCTTTAGTGCAAATTGCCCTTTGAATAAATATGCCATAAAGTAAACAGTGCTCAATACTCATTCTAATCTCATTGCCAATGCATCTTGCGCCTTCAAACAAATGTGGTTAATAAGTGGGGGAGTCGTGAAATATTACCAATAGGGGGGGCTATTGGTAATATTTCACGACCCCACACAAAGAATTGTTAACAGAAAATATAGGGTGAAAGTTTGAAGAAAGAAAACATTAGAAAAAAAAACAACGTAAAATTGATATATAGGGTGTTTGGAAGCTGGATGCAAAGCCTTACCGAATTCTAACCGACGAAAATTTTCAACGCAGGGGATAATCGCCACCACATTCATACATCTGTCCAAAATGGGGACGCATCCAAAGTTTGGAAATTTCTTAGATCATTGGGGGTCGGCAAAAGCCGACAAGAGGCATTCCCAAAAGATTTAGACATTGATGCAATGAATAATCATTTTACTGCTTCGTCCAATTTTGATGGGACAATCAAATCGAATACACTGAATTATCTTTCTTCTCTTCCGGCTCCCAGTTATTCTCCATTTGTTTTTGGTCAGTTCACCGCGTGTGATGTTAAGAAGAGCATACTATCGATTACTTCCAATGCAGTAGGAAGTGACTGTATCAGCCGTAATATGTTGGTCCCTGTGCTGGATGTTATCCTACCCGTCATTTGTCATATCCTCAATTTTTCGGCATCTAGTGGTGTATTTCCATGTTTGTGGAAAGATGCTCAAATAATTCCTTTACCTAAAAAGTCTAATCCCGCAACCTTTTCTGAATACCGTCCAATATCCGTTTTACCATTCCTATCCAAAGTCCTTGAACGGTTAATCCACAATCAATTAAGCACTTTCCTCTCTAAAAATAATCTCCTCAACCCCTTCCAGTCTGGCTTCCGTCCTGGTCATAGCACCACCACAGCCCTTCTGAACATTACGGATGATATAAGGTCAGCCATGGAAAACGGTAATCTAACGGTTTTAGCCTTGCTAGATTTCAGCAATGCTTTTAATACTGTTGATTTTGATGTTTTGCTTGGCATTCTTTGTTCTCTTAACATATCTCCATCGGTAATTGACTGGTTTCGTAGTTACCTGTTCGGTCGCCGGCAACGTATTTGCATCGGAGAGACCTTGTCTTCCTGGAGTAATACTTCTGCCGGTGTACCTCAGGGTGGCGTTCTATCCCCTTTACTTTTCGCAGTTTTTATTAACTCAATCTCCGACGAACTAATTTCTTCCTACCATCTTTATGCAGATGATTTACAAATTTACTCGCAAGCTCCTCTTGGAAATCTGTCCCAGGCTGTCTTAACGATTAATCGTGATCTGGCCTGTATATGCGACTGGAGCAAGAGATTTGGACTTTTGGTCAACCCTGAGAAAACGCAGGTTGTAGTGGTGGGCAGTTCTAGAACGGTCTCCAGAATCGACTGGACGACCCTTCCCCAAGTTTCTTTTGACAACTCAGTAGTTCCCTTTAGTGACAAAGTTAAAAACTTGGGGATATTTATTGATAAAGCCTTCTCTTGGACTGCCCAGCTACAGGAAGTTAGCCGCAAGCTATTTGCATCCGCTGCGTCTTTGAAGAGATTGCGTAATTTCCTACCGACTGCCACTAAGATTGCGCTTGCACAATCGCTTCTTCTACCCATCCTTGACTATGCTGATGCCAGCTATCTTGATCTTACCCAAGACCAACTTGATAAACTTGAGCGGCTTCAAAATTTTTGTATAAGGTTCATATTCGGTCTGCGCAAATATGACCACGTTTCCGAATTTCGTGTAAAGCTCAAGTGGTTACCAATTCGCCTTCGTCGGAATGCTCATATTCTTTCCCTTTTGTACAATGTTCTTTTTTCCCCTTCTACCCCTCTCTATCTCAAGAAACGTTTCCAGTTTCTTTGTGACTCCCACACGAAATTTTTAAGGTCATCAGATAACTTGAAGCTCAAAATGCCTATGCATTCCACAACTTTCTTTGATAAATCCTTTACCGTCCAGGCTGCTCGTTTGTGGAATGCATTGCCAGTTGAAATTAAACGTGCGCAGTCGTTACATGTATTCAAAAGACTCGTGAAGGAACACTACTTGTCGTTGTGATCATGTTGTCCTAACTGCAATGGACTACTGTCTTCTTTTATTTTCGTTGCTTATACAATTTAGTATGTATGTATTTATGTATCTATAATTTTGGATATGTATATATCTGTGTATCTATTTTAGTGTATTGTATACATAATATTTGCACCAACGACAGCCCCATTTTATGTCCTGGAAAATCACTGTCCATTCCAAGGTTGCCTGGAAGAGATCGCAGAAAGCGATAAGGCCGCCCATTGTATATTTTGTAGTGTTTGATGTATCTTTTTCATGTTATGTATTTTTGTGGTGTACAATAAAGTATATATAAATAAATAAATAAATAAATGATGATGATGGATGTTCAGATATACCTGCCGGGTCAGCGGGATTGTCCGAAAGGGCTACCGCTGGCCCGGAACATAAAGGGCTAAGGAAGGAACACGGGTGGGTTTTAGTCAGTAAGAGTCTGACACTCCTTTCCGCTCCACCCAGAGCGGGAGCAGTCATTTGATGATTTCCCATCCGCAAAAAAAGGGGTGTTCAGACATAATTCTGAACACCGTTTTTTTTTTCATTCCATGGTATTGTATTCATCAATTATTTCCATGGATTGAAAAAAAAAATGGTATTCATCAATTGAATCCATAGTAACGGCACGTCGCTATCCCTACCAGCCTGACAATGTTCCTCGACATGTTTTAGTATGGCATATACATGCCAAACTAAAACATGTCGAGGAACATTTTGCTGAAAAAAATATGAACTTAAAACTCATTCGTTCGCTTTTAAAACGCTACTTAGAGCGTACAAGAAGCTTTCTGGATACTAAGAATGAATAAAAGATTAATAAAAGAAATTAAACAGATAGGTTTTAGCCTGTAGTGTGCCTAGGGTTAAAAATAGCGCAAGGCGACCGATTTTTTACGAGAGATTGGTTGATTTTCTTATGTTGTTAATTGTTGTTAGTAGTACTAACACGTGTGTGTGAAGAAAGTGAAGAAGGCTAATGATATATTGCTTGATTGACTATTATAATTTGTAACATTTTCAGTTGTTAGTTGTTATTTCAAGCATAATTACGTAATTGTCATAAGCTCTCTGAATATTAGACATATGGATTTTAGCTTTAGCCTTTAGGTCAACATTCCAACAAGCTGAAACTACTAAAACTTTAACCATAATTGTAGATCCATCAAAACAAAAACACACAAATGATTAACCAATTTTACTATCCATCAAAACCAACCATAGCAACTGATCCAAACGGATTGTCAACTCATTATCATATAGGGTTATCAAATCAAAATTCACATTCCGGACGTGACGGTTGGCGATGCCCGTAAATAGGTTTAATGTACGGTCTCTATCTGGGCATCGCGTGAATTCCGGGCTGGCAAAAACCGGCACTCGCACGCAAGGATTAATAGGGATCATGGGATCCGGGATCCGGCAGTGTTTAACACTCCAGCGATGTGTTGTGTGGTGTTGCTTTAGTAGTTTTACTCGGATTTGTCTTTTGGATGCTTCCTGATTCGACATTGGGGATTTAGGCCTTGATTAGTTGGTGTTGTTTTCTTGAATGTCTTCAGGAAAATTAACTGCTTCGGTTGGGAGATTAGGGATTACTGTCGCTTGAACGGTTTGTTGCGTAATGAAGCCTATCATGACTCTTCTATGTGTGACTTCATCGACTAATTTTTTTCCTCAAATTCCAGAACACAGCCAATTCTGAAATTTTAATCCCTTAACATTTTTAGCCAGACAGGCGCTTTACTTTGTTATCTAAATAAATGTTTTGTAATTTATAAAAAAATGTATAAAATATACTTACCAATTTTTGAATGTTTAAAAATCTTAAAAATATATATTTTATAAAGTCTAAATTATAATCTAGCGACAATATAGTCTTCTCTCCGTGCTTTAAAGTGCTTATTAGAATAACTTTGTATACCTACTTAATTATGATAGTATCACTAAAAGCTAGTGTATGTGCCTTGTCTGTGTGCCTATATTTAAACTTACAAAACCGAATGGTATTAAAACATAGTTAAGAATGACCAATGCCTCGACCATCGACTTAACACCAGTTGTTATGGGCCTGAAATTCAATATTATGGTCCAATTACAGGGAGAAAGTTTCTCGCCGGTTTTGTTGCGAAAATGTGCATAGACTATACTCGTCAGTCGAGTATTGTATTCATGAGTTTATAGTAAAGGCTTATTCGTATCTTCGAGGTGAGAAATCCTGTTCGTGTAAATTAGCCTTTATTCCACTGAAAAATCGAACTCGGAACATTAACAATGTTGTCTACAAGACACTTGTTTTCAAGAGTTTATGCAACCTGTACCAAACTGGTAGCATCGCGCACAATCAAACTATGGATATTTTGTATTTACTATACAAAAATAGTGCTATTTTATACAAATGTATTTTGAGGTGTCTTATTTTTCTGTAAATAATATTATGATATAACCTAATTACAAATAAGTATGCCATGTATATTTTGGGGCGTTGTTACTCACATTAAAGTTAGACCACCATACTTTTGGATAGTTATTATTATTCTCAACAATGGGTCCAATCTGTTTGGGCATTTTTTATGTACTTTTTTAATAGTGTGCTTTCCGAAGCATTATTAAATCATAGAAATAAGTCTTAATAATTTTAAAATTATTGTTTATTTAAGGGTATTTTTTAGTTTTTAGTCAAAGGACATTGATCCGTACCTGTTTAACAATAGTTATAAATACATAACATTACAATATCAGACGTTAAGTTTTAATGTTATCTTTTTAATTCAAAAGGCGTAATTGGCAACACAGTCAAACAGTGTTGCCTTAGTAAAATCAACAATATGAAACAAGCCGTGTTGTACTTTATTATATTTGTTTTATACCTAAGATATAATTGTTAATTTCCTTTTGATATAATATCATGTTCATTTTTAGACAATCAATTTATTGTACTTACTGACCGAATATTTTTGTATCTATTTAGATGTCGTCTAAAAGAAGTTTACCTACTTTCGTCACAGACCGCACAGTTTTAAACATTGTTTTCGTCTTGCTTCCAAAAAATCGATTTCTACAGTTTTGATACGTCAATACTTCGATATCAAAGGTCGTAAAGTACATTTACTCTATTGTCCCTTACGGCGTCTCAGATCGGAGTGTCGACATTTGTTGATTGTGTACGTTCGGGTGTCCACGTTGAATTGAATTACTGTTAATACAATAAAACCACTCGGAATCTCCAATTTCTCTCAAAACAGTGAAGAATAACGTCGTGAGAAAACTGGCTTGTCCTAGAACCAAAAATTCGAAGACATGACATCTACCAACCCGCACTGGGCCCGCCTGGTAGATTATGTCCCACTCCCTTGGTGGCCTGTGTCCCAGCAGTGGGAACATTATAGGCTGACTATGGTACAGACGCCAGCACATCAAGCTACCCGAAACTGTCAAATTGTCCCAATCAACTTTGAACCTTATGATTTAGCGATAAAGTTGAAAATCTAACAAAGAAATTTGACAGATTCTAGCAGCTTGGTGTGCTTGCGACTGTACCTAATGATAATGAATATTTTACATGTATGTGTAATAAAACCTTTTTCAGGCCTCACCTACTCTTTCAATAACTTCCAGTGGTCAAACCCAAGGCCTGCCATTTGCCCTTTTCGGGGCCTCAGATAATTATACCAATTGGATCCCTAAACTATCACCACGATTGCGTATGAGTGGAAATTAGACACGAGACCGTTTTTGTGCGTCATGAATTATTTACTGAAACCGTTCAATTTCGTCAGGGTAGTTAGTATCCCTTGTTTGAAGTGGCTTTATTTCAATTCTTTGAGTGGTACAGGATTAATCTGTTTTTGTTTGAGGTTGAATGGATCGCTTTGTTTTAAACCTTTTTGTGTTCCAATTTTCATTGGACGGTGTTTTGGTCGAAACGCTCGAATTCTCTATGTCATATGTAGAAACTCTGAAGTGAGAAATGCAAATAGTTCCGATATTGTTATTACTATCAACAGGCGCAAAAATGTTAACCGTATCTACATGACTTTTGGGCCGCATCCTCAAATATCGGAAGACTGTTAACCAATTACCAGCATAACTTGCCGCTGTATAAACTTAAGTATTTATCATAAGCGTTGTTTAAACTTAAGGGTGAAGCCAGACGAGCGTAACTTTTTGAGCTGTGAGTCGCGTAATTTCAGTCGCGTAATTTCTGCTACATTCGGTTTCATACAAAAATCCTGTTTCGTTCACACGGCGGCGCAAAATGAGTTGTCTGCCGACTCACGCGCACAATCCCGGCTGAATTGAGTTCCCGGTGAGAGGGGGGCGAGGGAATCGACAGTCAATCACGGAACGTGTGGGAGTCAATACGTTAATTTCTTTGTCACAATGTTTGTAGACACGGAAAAATTGATAATTGAAGTCGAACAACGGCTAAAGACAAGGCTGTCTGTGGAATTTATCAGAAAAGTCGTATAGTGGATTTACCCAGCATAATTTTCTATCATCATCTTCTGTGTCTTCGCTATAATTATGCTTCGTAAATACACAACGTTTTTATTATATCCATTGCACTACACAAACACCCAGTACAAGCGTTGAAAAGCAACTGAATAAATTACGCTCGTCTGGCGGCCCAACAGAATTTCTGCCGAGCAGAAATTACGCGACCGAAATTACGCGACTCACAACTCAAAAAATTACGCTCGTCTGGCTTCATCCTTAGAGACGTTTAAACGTCAAAAATCTATGGTTAAACAGTCGCTAATCATTACTTAACGTTCAACAACGTTTATAAATAAACCACATAGCCTGCAGATTATTAGTAGGAGAGACTATGGGGCATGTTCATGGCTCATGTTCAACAATCAACATTCACAGAATGTTACTGTTCATAGGGACCTAGTTCTAGGAAAATTCAACACGCAACGACTCTTTATCATTCCACGGAAGTTGTAATGGCCGACTGGAGTTTACAATGGTGCATGAAGCCAGCCTTAGCTCTAAAATTTACGACCTTTAAATCCTTTAAGTCATTACTTTCAAATGGTAGGATGTGAAGTTTTCATGATTGGATGTTGCGCTTGCGGCCTTTGGAGGTGATTAAATCCTTCAGAAAAGATTCTGTAACCCTACAACAACTATTCGTTGTAAACAAGGTGGCGTGCAAACTATAACCATAAATTCAAACTGCACATGAATCTAGACCCCCTAGCGTAGAAACTTTTCGTCGGTTATCAAAAAAAAAAACAAAAAAAAACAATGGCACTCCGAGAGCGCCGACAGAAGTGAAAACATGAACAATTTCGTATTTTTTTAATCGTCTTATAAACAAACCACAAACGGAATACTTTGCCATCAATCACTGACATAATATCAGATATTATACCACAGATATAGATATACCTAGATAATGCAAGAGCAACTACTTCGCGTGCCAAAAATTGCACCAGCTTACGATTACAAATCGTAAGCCGCCTCTTTCGCGCTCAGTCCTGTGTACTGCTGGCTGGGTAAGTGTGAGCGAGAGCGCGAGCTTGTGACGTCATAGTAGGTAGTCAAAAAATGGCACCCTTGGTTTTCATACAGTTCGTGATACTTGCGTTATCTAGGTATATCTATATCTGTGTATTATACACATCCCGAGGACATCCCGAGGACAGCCGAACACATCCGAATGTAGCGCGGTGTTGGTTACAGTAACAGTGTCGCGAGTTTAATGGTTTTTACCCATCTCAAAAAATGGCCAACGCTCCTAAAGGTTTCATTTCAAAAATTGACGTTTCATAGAAAAGTACATACTCGGTCAAAATGTATGGCAGAGCTAAATTTTTTTAATAACCGACGAAAGATTTCATCGCACGGGGTTCCGAATCATGAATCATGCACTGAAGACGAACTAGAAGGGGATCGAGGAGGGGGGGGGGTGGAGGGGGTTCAGGGGATCAGACCGGAATAAATCGTAACAGGTTGTGCATTGAAGTCCCTGCTACCAGTACCTATAAAGTCCCTGCTACCAGTATTTCAGAAACAAAAGAACCCAGATATTTTTAAAAGTATTTTTGACTGCGATATTTAATACCGATATACATAGGTACAGCAAAAGCATAAAACTAAATTGCTCTATACCCCTTCCTTAACTGTCAAGAGCCGATGTCATAAAACGTATAGGAAAGTCCTTGGGCATAAAACTCGTGAACGGCGCGAGTTGAACCAAGTTTTTTCTTTAAATCAACCATTTTGTTAGTAGGTACCTACATAGTTTGTACTTGTGTGGAACGATTGTTCTGTTTTGAATGGGTGATGCAAGGGAACTTTTTTGAAGTATAGTTCTATGTATGTATTGTGAGCGGTCCAACTATTTCATTCATTCGAATATTCACATGAAACATATCCTATGGCAATCAGGAATAGTTTAGCTTTCTATCAGTGAAAGAAGTTTCGGAATCGGATCAGCTATTTACCCCCTACATTATCATCGTCATTATCATTTCAGCCGAAAGACGTCCACTGCTGCAAGCACCGCCACTTCGACCGGTTCTGTACTTCCCTCATCCAGTGGATTCTTGATACCCTCCTACAAGCAAACTCCCAAATTGCACCTCTTTTCTAATCACACTAAGATTATAAAGGCGAATGTTTGTCAATGTGTGTGTGTGTGTTTATATGTTTGATACTTCTTCACGCTCAAACGGCTGGACCAATTTTGATAAATATTTGTATGGAGGTAGCTGACACCCTGGATTAACATATAGGCTACTTTTTATCCCGATATTCCCACGGGATCGACACTTACGCGGGTGAAATCGCGGGGCGCACCTAGGAGCTATTAATATAAATTGAGCGGTAACACTTTATTGCTTAACACTGGGCACTTACAGAAATCTGAGGAATTGTATAGTAAGATCTAATGAATAAATTAGAAGATTCAACATTACCAAAAAATAAGAGCGTGAATGGAGATTTTCTTTATTAATTACCTACCAGATGCTAAGTGCATGTCTTACAAAGTATTCTTTACTTTTAGGTCCTTCGGCACTTTTTGTCGAAACAAGCCTTCTACCTCCCCCTGCATAAAACATTAGTTTCCTCGTATTACGGACTCCATTGTGCCTCGAAATCTTAATTATCGTATGGTCTCAAATTGCACATAATCGAGTTCTCTTTGTATATGGCTGTTACTGTGTGGTGCCGGACTTAAAGAATAACACCACCCCATACTTCCCATGGGTGTCGTAAAAGGCGACTAAGGGTCGTACCGGAGAATGGGCTGCAGCGTTCTCTATGTATTCCACCGCCATACTATACTGCGATCGCCAACCCGCCTACCAAGCGTGGCGATTATGGCAAACCCCCCCCAAACTTTGGGGAGGCCTATGTCCAGCATGGACGTCTTTAGGCTGAAATGATGATGATGATGATGGCTGTTTGATCGTTACCCATGGGCTCTTTGGTCAATGAATCAGGCGCACGTGCTGTTTCGAATTCTCGCTTTCCCCCTCTAACTACAATAATATGGGAAGTTGGATGACATACTGCTTTGACGTGTGTATGGCGTGTTAGTTGTTATGTTTGCCTGTAAATCAGATGAGATTGCTTAGGTTCGTTTTAAAGGGGTGTGTTCTTGAGTTTCGACGTATTATTTGTACCGGATACGATGGCTGATTTCCATTCAACAGCATCTAGCTTTACTCTGGCAGGCCCATGACTTTGATGACCCACCGGGGAAATTGCGTAACACACAGTAGGAATGGTTTACATTTTGACAGTTTAACAACACTTATTGCGTTATTTGTGTCCTTTAGTAGACAAATTTTTCGAACATATGAAGCAATGAATTAGCAAAATTCTTTAAAATAATTCAAATTGTGATTGATAGCGTGTCACGTAATTTGTGTGCTGGTTACAGTAATCAGTATTAAAAAGAATTCAGAAATCGGAAAGCACGTTAAGCCGTTGGTCCCGGCTGTCATTCGTGGATCTTTGACAGTCGTTACCAGTCAGAAGTCCGAATGTCTGACAACCAGTCTTACCAAAAAGGGGTATCGTATTACCCATTAACTGGGTTGTTGAGGTCAGAGTCGCTCCATGAAAAAACTGTTATTCAGCTGCATCCTGTTAGACTGGAAGCTGACCCCAACATAGTTGGGAAAAGGCTAGGCAGATGATGAGTATTGAAAAGAATTCAGGAATTAATATTGTCTGATTTTTCTGAACTCCTTACCTGACGACTAGTTAAAGGCCATGGTATTAATCTGGTTTACATCCGCTAAAATCAAGCCTATGTTCTAGCAAAAACTTTTCAAAAAGTTGACAACACCAATATGTAATCCCTAATGTCCCAGATTTACCCACACTGCAAAAACTACCCACAAATCTCTCATTGTCCTTCCGACCCGTATGTCGCAAATAAAGCAATCAATTGGGCGCGAGTGCTTTCACTAAGTGCTTGCTAAAACATCTCGCTACTTATATTAATGGGCCGGGCAGCGGTCTAACGACACTCGGCCCATTGCACGCCCAAGTAATGGCGACCCATGGAATTATTGTTCAGCTCCATTGGGAACACGTCATTGTTTTATACTTAGTTACGTTTATTTTGGTTATGGGGCTTATTAAGTGTCAATTGTTAGTAGTGTATTTGTTACATCTATTATTAAGTTTTAACTTAGGTTTACTTATTATTACACTACTGTTTGTTGTCCCTAAATAAATAAATTGTTTTTTGATAGTTATGGGAGGGTATTGCGTGCGGTTAAAACATGTTTGCCCTTGGGTAGTTAAATCATGTATTTGTAAATTATTGTATAATGATTGATATTAAACTTGCCTGGATACTCAACCTAGAACTCTGTCTATCTCTTTAGGGAATATTGGCGTGGTTTTGTAACATCTATAACTAGCTGTTGCGTTTGTCCGCATGGTACTCGGAAAATATCCTCCGGGAATGTACTACCCGTAAAATACACACATCAAAAGTGTCTAGGGATCAACATATATTTTTGCAATAACTTTTCTCCTGATTGATATTAATTAAAATTTTCTTTAAGGATTCATCAAATAAAGTGTTTTCGTTTGTCACAGTAACGATAAACCAAGTCACCTTTGCATTAATAAAGAAATTTGCCATTTTCCTAATAAAGGGATTTTTGACATTTGAACCACTAACACAAAAGTTCGAAAAAAAGACTGAAATAACAGTTTTCTTTAAAATTTTATTGGGTAACTTAAACAATTAATAATCCGTGTTTCTACCGCGAACACTAACAACACAAGAACATCGGTTTGGCATACTCAAAATGAGTTCATCCAAATCACGCTGTGGAATGGCCGCCCATGTTCGTTGCAACAACAAAAAAAGGTCTTCTTGCGACTGGATACCCTCCATATTCGGCAGAGCTCTTCTCTGTAGCATATCCCATGCATGCTCAATCGGGTTCAAGTCTGGCGACTGAGCAGGCCAGGGCAGGACATTGATGTTAGCTGCGGCGAGAGTCTGTCTTACAACTCTTGCGGTGTGCGGTCGTGCATTATCATGCATTAACTGAAATAAGGGACCGATTTGCACTTGTAGAGGAACGATGACGTCTGATACAATCGTCTCAGCATAAATTTGAGCGTTGAGGTTGCCTCTGATCCAAATCAACTCAGTTCTTCCGCCGATCCAAATACCCGCCCATACCATGATGGTTCCACCACTATAAGGATGGACTTCCTGGCAGGATTTTAATCGCTGTTGGCGTCCAGGGGTTCTCCAGTGTCGTATACGTCTTGTATCCGGTCTCATACCAAAACGAGACTCATCAGAAAAGCACACGAAACGCCATTGTTCTTCTGCCCAATTTCTGTGTTCAAGAGCCCATTGATATCGAATCCTACGATTGTGCATTGCTATAGGTGGTACCCGTAGCGGTCTTCGGGAATGAAGGTTCACTTCATGCAAGAGGTTTCTGACTGTTTGGTCGCTAATTAAGTTCCCTGAAGAGTGATGAAGCCTTACGGCTAACATCATGGCGGTTATTGTTGAAGCTCTTCGAGTTAAGATTTGAATGTATCGGTCTTGTCTCCGTGTGGTGCAGCGATACCGTCCTCCATGGCGCTCAGCCACGGTACCAGTGCTTCGGTAACGTGTCCAAAGTCGACTGATAACACTCTGACTTGTATTCAGAGCTAAAGCCACAGTACGTTGCCGGGACCCAGCTTCTATCATTCCCACGGCTCTGAGCATTTCTTCCCTGCTTAAATGACGTCGCCGCTCCATAATAACGTTGGTTTTAATCAGTAGTAGGGAAACAGTAGCACTAATAATGTCTTCAATGCGTTGTATGTTTTTATAGGGAAAATATTGACAGCTGATTTTCATCTTTTACTCGAATTTGATTCACAGTTCCTGATTCAAATTATGAAATGCACCAAAAAGGATCCATATAAATTTATAAAATCATAAATTTATTACAAAGCCACATCTCAATCTCAAGAAATCCGCATAAAAATGCTTGATCCCTAGACACTTTTGATGTGTGTATCTGTGGGTCCAAATCCGTTCAGCCGTTTTTGTGCCAATCCGGAACATACCTACATCCAGACAAACAAAAAATCTTCGTTAATGATAAATGATAAATGATTTATTTTCTGTAAATAGGTTTTTACAAACAATTTTACACGTCATCATATTTTTTAAAACTAGTTGTGGTCGGCGTTTCCTATCTGACTACTCTGAGAAGAAAGGCCGAAACAAACTCAGAGGTCACAGTCTCTTTTAAAGTCCAGACAAAATCTTGGTCAGATCGTGTGAAGACCATGTAGATTGATGTCTAAAATGGTCTTTTGAGGAAAGAACCACACAGATTGAGCGGACCTGTCCAGTCAGTGCACGCATTTGTCAAAAATCGTGCAGCTCGACTCAGAAATGAGGAGCTCAACGATTCGACGAACAATACCAAAGAAAGGACATTTGGGTAGGCCGCGTAAATTACTCAAACTGCCAGATCATGATTAAAACTAAGAAGGAAAACAGGAAAAAAAAAATGACCCACATAGTCCTCACATTCACAATAATTAAATGAAAAGAAAAAAAATAAAATAAAAAATACTTTACAAAGTAAATATTCATGTCATTGTCTAAATAAAATTCATCAATGTCAATGTGTATATAAAAATCCGGACATAATCTTTGAGGACCATGTAGATTAGTGTCTGAAAAGATCTTTTGAGGAAAGAACCACACAGATTGAGTGGACCTGTCCAGTCAGTGCACGCATTTGTCAGTAACCGTGCAGCTCAACTCAGAACTTCAGGAGCTCAACGATTCGACGAACAATACCAAAGACAGGACATTTGGGTAGGCCGCATAAACTACTCAAACTGCCAGACCACGATTAAAACGTAAACAATGACCCACATAGTCCTCACATTCACAAAAATTAAAAAAATATAATACTTTATACAGTAAATGTACGTGTCATTGTGTAAGTAAATAGATACTTAAAAAAAAAAGAAAATATTAAAGTGTAAAAATTGCAAAATAACATTCACTGTCTAAACCTATTGGAGCAGCTCAATCCCAAGCCTTTTTGTCCTCAATATAGTCTTTTACAGTATAATAGGCTTTCTGGCATAGTTTTCGCTTTATAAAAGCTTTGAATTTATTTAGGCTTAGTTCTTGAATGTGGCTGAAAATTATAAAAATGTATACATTGGCATCTAAACGAGCCACCTATTTTCTTGAGCCTTGTTGTAGGAACAACAAATTTGTGTTTGTTCCTAGTATTTATGTTATGGATATCACTGTATTTTTTAAACAGATTAATATTTTTATGTGCATACAAAAGATTATCATAAATGTACTGAGAAGGCACAGTCATTATATTAATCTCTTTAAATTTGTCTCTGAGGGAGTGTCTAGGACTTAATTTATAAATAGAACGAATTGCCCTTTTTTGTAAAATAAAAATTGTCTGAATATCGGCGGCATTTCCCCACAACAGAATACCGTATGACATCACACTATGAAAATAACTAAAGTAAACTAAACGGGCTGTCTCTAAATCAGTCAAATCACGAATTTTCCTAACGGCGTATGTTGCAGAGCTAAGCTTTTTTGACAATTTATCTATATGGGGGCCCCATTGAAGCTTGGCATCCAACGTTATGCCTAAGAATACTGTGGTATCTTCGGGTTTTAACTCTTCATCCTTAATGAGAACACTAGTTTCTACTTGTCTAACGTGGGGTATCGTAAACTTAATACATTTCGTTTTGTTTCCGTTAAGAAGTAGGTTATTGACATTAAACCAGTTAACTACTTTTGCAAGGGCGTTATTTACATTGTCAGTAACCAGCTGCTGACGTTTGATTTTAAACAAAAGAGAAGTGTCATCTGCAAACAACACTATATCATGATTATCCTTTATGAGGTACGGCAAGTCATTGATATAAATAAGGAACAAGAAAGGACCAAGAATTGAGCCCTGGGGGACCCCCATTCTTACTACAGATCCGGGTGACCTTTTTCCGTTAACATCAACTCTCTGAATCCTATCACTCAAGTAAGAAGTAAGAAGATCCAGCGAGGCGTTCCGGATTCCGTAGTGGTGCAGTTTCCTGATTAATGTTTCATGAAGAACACAATCGAATGCCTTGGACAAATCGCAAAAGACGCCCAAGGCATCGCATTTGTCCTCCCATGCATTATAAATATGTCCTAAAAGTTCAACTCCTGCATCGGTTACTATTTTATTATAGGTATAGATTAAATTGTTCTGTTAAAACAGTACGTAGTAGATAGGATAAAATAACAAGATATACTTTTAAAAAAATCTACATACCTCTGAAATATAAAAACCCACTCTGCGTCATAATTTACCTAATCACGTTCAAACGCATACTTTGACATCTCCGACGTCCCAAAAAGCTTCATTACTAAACATCCATGGAGCTAATATCCTTATTTCCAAATCCCATAAGAGCATGGTGGTATTACCATAATATTTGTTATGCCAAACGTTCGCATCTCGAGGTATCCGGTACGGCATTACGGGTTCCCGTTATGCAGATTAACTACTTTTTGTACGACATCCAAACAAAATGGCTCAATTTTTATGTGAGCCTCGTTTTATTTGTGTTGGGTTCCTTATAATGTACGTGAAATGATACACAAATAATGTTTTAATGTACTTCGTACTGGCGAGACAGGATACAGTATTGTAGATGGAAAGAAAGAATGAAAATACGTTTATTTAAAAAAAAAATAACAAATTGGGGAAAACATACGTCACGTCCACGTAAAACGGCCTTCGCTCAGCATAATGTTAAGACCCTATAAGAGCCCCAGCGCTGGTAGATCCTGCTGGCCGGCTGGTGGAGTGGTGGGTAGGTCTGTGACAGTCGTTACGGGTAGTCAGAAACCCGTAAGTCTGCCAACCACGACTGGTTGTCAGACTTACGGGAACAATAGGTATCTTGTTAGATAGATAGAATACTCTTTATTATGTAGGTACACCATAAAAATTACCTAGTAATTGGGTTCGATAGGCAGTCGCTCCATCTATATAAAATACTGGTATTCAGCTGGGAAAAGGCAAGGTAGATGATGTATTGGCGAGACAGTGGCAATGGTTTCCCAACATTTTGAATAGAAAAGACAATGGAAGATGAAGTAATATGGTATTCGACCAGTAATGGCCAGTAAAAAGATGCATACGGGCAATGTTTAAGCGTAAAACTACCGATAGTTGCATGCAATACTCTAAACGGCATAAAATACACTACCTTGTTTGTACATATTAAAAGTTGCTGTTTGTTATGTTGTACCCAAATCGTTTTAAACGTAACGTAAACGTATGTCGTTTCACGTAATAAACGCGACAATACCTTACTGTGTCCTCAGGACAGCACTAATGCGCAAAACTGTTTACTGCATGGCTCCGGTCATATGTGACAAAATACCAAAAAATTTGAAATATTTGCCGCTATCGTTATTTAAAAAAAACGTTTCGGCTTTGAAGCGTTTTGTCTGCCAAAGCATACTATAGCATAACATTCTTGACTGAACAAAAAATTTAAACAGACTGTTATACAATCTATATCTATATATAAAAGAAAGTAGTGTTAGTTACACTATTTGTAACTCAAAACCGGCTGAACAGATGTGGCTGAAAATTGGTGGGGAGGTAGCTTAGAACCAGGAGACGGACATAGGATACTTTTATATATTTTTTTTTTACTTATAGGAGTAGTTTAGGAGTAGGGTAGGAGTAGTGTAGGAGTAGAGTAGGAATATAGGAGTAGGGTAGGAGTAGGGTAAGGGTTGGGTAGGGTAAGAGGTAGGACACCACGCGATCGAAGTAGCGCCGGGCAGCTAGAAATAATTTATATGGCAAAACGTTTGCCGGATCCGCTAGTAATGTTTAAAGTAAGAATCATGTTTGGTTTTGTGTTGTTTCTTGTTCCGTTTGTTAAAGTTATTTAGTATTTAGTTATAGTTTAGTGGATTAGTTTATATTTATTAACATTTGTATGCCGAGTGGTAAAATATGACTGAACCCTTTTCGCTATATCACCATGTACAGTCAACAAAGGAGATAAGTATACAGGAGCATCGGATATAAGTAATTGAAGTTTACTAAGAAACCGATGGATGTTCTGGACTGAAATTTAATTTAATAAATGAGCTGTTTGTTTTCTATTAATCTCCTGTATACTTATCTCCTTTGTTTGACCTACTGTACCCATATTTGCAAAATAAAATATCTTTATCTTTAATGGTAAAGTAATGAGTAGTTTGGTACCGGGATGGGTCAAACTGCATTATTTATTCGGTCAATGGTAATAAAACAGTCGTCGAATATGTTTTCTCTGTAACGGAATAATTCAAATTAACTTTGTGGAAACGTTTTCTGGCATCAGTATTTTATCGGATTCCTCAAACAGCGATAAGTGTATTTTCAACATTATACCGAGTACGTAGCCATTTTCGAATTAAAACTTTTTCGGCTTTCAGTGTAAGTTACTTTGTAACTACATCACCAGTCCGAACTGTAATGCCGAAACATTCTGCTGTCGGCTCATTGGCTATTTTCGTTGTTTGTGATACATAGTAGCTAGTTTCGTTCACCTTTTATTCCTGAGGTTATTTTCAACGTAGCAGGACACAAGAGGATTATCAACACTGCAGTTCCAACATTACGAAAATCGTCTATTATAGCACTAAAATAGAAACATTTAGTACACATTTTGCCAGTAGTATTTATGTTCAGAAACAGTCCAGGAGCCCAAATCTGCTATTTTTATAAATTCATTGTCATTCCAACACAATCCCACCACCATCCCATTGTCGTTTTGCTAAAAGTTCGTAATCTGCTAAATTCATAATGGTTGATCATTGGTCGGTCAATGGCACAGAAATTATACGATACTCGTAACGAATTAAAAGCAATGACTGCACAATGACGTTCTAATGGTAGGTCACTGATCAAAGGAACTGTCAAAATTTTAGCAGATTACCGCGTAAGTCAGTAATTCATTTTTTTTTTCATTATGTACGAGAATACCATTCTTTGCCATTTCTTTCAATGGAGTGTCAGTGGTTGACCATTGGAAAGTCGCCATTGACGTCATTATATTAGTAGATTACCAAACTTGTCAAAATCAACAATTATGAAATCAATGATAGACCATTCTGACGCTATTGTAATAGCAGACTTGAGGCCCAGCTCTGTTTAAGAAACAGTCATCAAGCTTTACAAATTCAATTGATAGAAAGTAGAAACATATCGAAGCCTCAAATACATTAACTTGATGAAGCAATATCGAACAACTTAGACAAAGAAAAGTATAGACGGCGGGTATCTCCATTTTATTTCCACAAGAAAGGGATAAAGTATTGAGTTATTATAAGTAACAGAAAAGGATAAAGCTATACTATTTCCGTCTCAGTGCGTGCCAGTTTTTTCAAGGCAGCTACTCATGTAGCCTATGTTAGTTAAGTTAGTTTTTTGTCTCATGTGTGGCCACGCTACTCGATGCTCTATAGCTTTCTTACTCTAAGATCGAACAAGGAAAGAGTAAACAATTGGCGATACGATCTCTAACCAAACAAAAACCGGTGGCACTCCGGGAGTGATGGCTGAAGTGAAAACAAAACACAAACAGAATACTTTGCCATCACTCACTGACATATCGGATTTAAAACCGAGTACATCCCGAGGACAGCCAAACACGACCGAATGTAGTGCGGTGTCGGTAACAGTGTCGCGAGTTCAATGGTTTTTTCCCATCTTAAAAATATGTCCAACATTCCTAAAGAAGTTTTCGGTACACGGTCCTCACACGATCTGAACAAGATCATGTCTGGCCTTTAAATAAGAGCTCTGATTTTGTTTCGGTTTATCTTTTTAGAGTAGTCGGATAGGAAACTCAGAAAACTAATACTTGACGATAAATCTAAATATATAAAACTCAAAGGTGACTGACTGACTGACTGACATAGTGATCTATCAACGCACAGCCCAAACCACTGGTGGGATCGGGCTGAAATTTGGCATGCAGGTAGATGTTATGACGTAGGCATCCGCTAAGAAAGCATTTTGATAAATTCTACCCCCCAGGGGATAAAATAGGGGATGAAAGTTTATATGAAACTTTGTCAATTTTAAACCGATCGGGCTGAGACTTTGCGTGCATATAGCTACTATGACGTAGGCATCCCCTAAGAAAGCATTTTGATAAATTCAACCCCCATGGGGATAAAATAAGGGATGATGGCGGATGTAAATGTATTAGTTTTTTTTAATAATACTTAACGCGAGCGAAGCCGCGGGCAAAAGCTAGTGTTATTATAACACACTTAATGATGACTTAATAGGATGATTTTATGGATTTATTAATTTTTGAGACATTTATTTTTATCACTTTTATTTTGACTTTCATTTTATTTGACTTTTATTATTTTTTATTGAATTTCTTGTATCATTTTAATCTGTGACAATATTATTATTATTTTATTTTTATGAATTGAATTTTAAATGACACTTAGGTACCTATCACTGCTATGTTATGTATTTATTCCAATTATTAATTAGAGCATGCTACTTTTCTTATTGTACTTTTCTTATTGTACTAAATTGTTGTGCCCGACAGGGTGGGTCCATGTGAAACTTGTAACATTTATTAAGATCTTTAATACACATGTGAGTGCAATAAAGATTTGAATTGAATTTGAAAAATTTTAAAACATAATTTATTTTAGACGTGTAAAAATGTTCGTACAGTCTTTTCACAGTTATTTTACCTTTGACAACAGCAACCTTATTGTAATGAGAATAAAGATTACTATCATTTTGACAGACTTTCAGTGGCAGTAACCCTTATAAGAATGAGAATAAAGATCACTGTGATTTGGACAGTGATGCAAAATCAGACTTAAAACTGAACAAACCTACTTACAGAAATAAAATAATTTATCATTTACACAACGTAAACGTCGTCTGTGTGGTGCCGGACTTAAAGCATACCACCACCCCTTACTTCCCGTGGGTGTCGTAAAAGGCGACTAAGGATCGTACCGGAGAATGGGCAGCAGCGTTCTCTATGTATTCCACCACCATACCATACTGCGATCGCCAACCCGCCTGCCAAGCGTGGCGATTAAGGCAAACCCTTCCAAAATTGGGGGAGGCCTGTGTCCAGCAGTGGACGTCTATCGGCTGAAACGACGACGACGACAACGTAAACTATCGTATCTTCATAATTTTCTATTTGCAAGTTGTTATACTGAACCCTAAGTCAGAAACGCGCGAAGATAGTTGGACGATAAAGAAAGATTTACCGCTCGATGTTCGTATCTGTAATGTTTGCTTAAATACTGTTTTATTTTTGCCTCGCGAGCAGGAAACGATTATTTGTTTGTTCAAAGTACACGTAGTATGGTAAAAATTGCAGTAAAAATGTTACCATAACTTTCTGTTTTATGCTCTTTCCGGTTTAATAAAGTGCTTTGGTGTTAGTGTCAGATTTTCAAGTCGAGTTTGTTTTACGTCAAAAAGTCTCGAGTATTTATTGAGGATTCAGACCAACGACAAATCTTCTGATTAATTAATTAATCTTAATCCACTAAGTTCGTCAAGAACTGTCAACAACAAATATTTTCATTAGAATTGAAGGATTAAAATTGGTCTCTTTATGAAGCTCGTCACCGGCTTAATTTTACTTCCCTTACGCTAAAAGGGCTGGGATGGAACATGGATTATGTCGAGACCGGTCCCAAATCTCATTTGTAATAAGGGTTTTTGATAAATTCAATGATAGGGGGTCCCGATTTTAGGTGCTAGGATTTGTTGATATAATCTTTTTAATATTCACTAATTTATGTTTGTGAAAAATTTTGCTCTGTAAAACATACAGCGTTACCCTAATAAAGCTATTAATTAGAGCTGGGATAAAAACATGTTCGGGGTCATGACTAACGGGCTGGGAATCCGGAAATTGTGTCATCCGAAGTTAAGGACCCGAAATATTTGTAACTTTAATAAAAGAGGCCATAACCTGTGACTTTTTTTCGTTATTTCTTCTCAAGGATCAGTCGGCTAGAAAGGGCTGGCGCCATCTTGTTTTAACGTGTTGACCAAATTGGCTTTGTAAAAGTGACTCAGAAGATCTACTTACAGAAATATACAATTCATTTCACCATTCCGGTCACCGATGTTCGCTCGTTAGTAATAGATAAATATTTCGCTTAATGACGTTATTATTTTTGATGTTGTTTCATTTTAATTAAGAACGTAAGTTTGTTTTTATTCCCTAAATTATGTGGTTGATTATTTTGGTGCACGGTAAAACTCTAATTAATATATGTTCGCACAAACTTATATGTATAACAACTGTACTAATGAAGGAATAAAATAAATGGAAGGAATGTTTTTCACCAACAGTTGATTTTATTTTATAATATCAAGTTACAACACTTTTCGTAAAAAACCGTATGTGTTTTCCTTCATCGAGTATACTTCGAATAAGCTTTTAGCTCGTATTATAAAATGATATGGTCGCCATATCGAAACATAGTGATCCATAATATGGGTCATTGTCGACCACTTTGGTGGGACGTAATGGATTTACCTGCTGAGGCCACAGTCATTTGGCTTAGTTGCCTTAAGTGTTATCGTCAACTATGGGAAATAGACTCTGTTCATGATAATAGAGTAAATAGAATTTAGCTGGGTTTCAAGCGAAGTATTATGAACGATTCAAAGGATTTCTTGGTATTAAGTAAGACTAGCACTGCGCCCGTGGGTGTTCCCGCATGTAAAGCAGACTTTCTCATTATTTATTAGCCTGTGATGTCCCACTGCAGGGCAAAGGCCTACACTCTCTTTCCACTTCTCTCTGTTCAAAGCTGGTAAGGACAAGTTCTTGTTGAAGGAGTCCAGCTCATCCCGCCATCTCCGTCTGGGCCTGCCACGATGTCTCTCGCCATTAAGAGGGACCCATTGGGTCGTAAGTTTGGCCCATTGTTCGTCTGACATGCGGCAGATGTGTCCAGTCAGTTCCATTTTAGCGTGGCAGCTTTCCAAGTGACATCAGTTATCTTTGTGAAGGAACGGATGGTCGTATTCCTAACCCGATCTGTTAATTTGATACCAAGAATACTCCCGTCCCTTTCTCTTTCTCCGACTTTCTCATACTTATTATGACACTCGGGAATAATGTAGCTTCCCATTAGTAAAAAAAACCGGACGCTGATCAGTAGTTCCGAAGATTACCCAAAACATAATCAGGCTAATATTCCCACAGCTGGGACACCAAGCCTCTTCTCTTCGAGAGGGACTGGGCTAATAATCTACCACGCGGGCCCACTGCGGTTTGGTAGATGTTGAAGATTACCCCCTGTATACAAATTCATAAATACCTCCTTTGTAAAGTAGTACAGATTAAATGTATATTCAGACCGAGAATGTTAATAATCTAGAGCACAGAGATAAGTATAACTGAGCAAGAATACTGGACTGCGGTACCATTATAAGAACAGTGACCCTACAAAATGTAAAATACAAACGCAAACGGCGCGAATTATTAAAATAAACATGTTTATTATCATAGTATGCAGAAATAGCGCACTGCCTGCCCACCCACGCGGAGAACACAGGTTTACACTTACGTCATATTTTACAAAAAATATTTTGGGAAAAAGCCTTTGAGTTCTTAAAAGAATGGCCAAACACGAGTCGGCTCACACACGAAGGGTTCCGTACCACCGTGCAATATTAACACTACATATTATGTATTAAAATATTTTAGTAAAGAAACACGTTTCTCAGGACCCCCTTTAATTTTTAATTTTATTTGATTTTTGTTGATATAGCAGTCATAGTAATACACACTGTGAAAATTCCAAGTGTCTACCTAATACTGTTCAAAAGATACAGTCCTATGACAGACGGACGGACAGCACCGGTGCCTTATTAATAGGGATGGCACCTTTCGAGTACGGAACCCCACAAAAAAATGGTAAAAACCTTGGGTTCTTAAAAAAACCTCGCATTGTCACAGCCGAGTGTGGAGCGTATAAAAGTGTCCCGGAGTGATTGATGAACGTATGCCGTGTCGTGTGTCTGCAGCTTTATGCCACACTCGCTAAATGGATGACATACTACGATATGAACGCATGACCTTTTTTCAACCTTTTTTTTCCTAAGTAGAAAGTCTCGTTATAAAAGTTTCTGGTTTAATGGCAAAGTAGTGTTTAATCCGTGTTCGGACTGCGAAATAATACTAATCCTTTGTGGAGGACGTTGTAAAAGGAGTCCCGTAGATTCGAAGAGCTTTATTTTACTTTTATAAGATTAAGCTAGCGAAACCTTTACATTTGATGTACTTTATAGGTATAAGAATACTCCCGTCCCTTTTTCTCTCTCTCCGACCTTCTCATACTTATTTTTTTTTAATGTAGCTTGTTATGACACTCGGGAATAATGTTTTTAAAGCTTCATTAGTGAAAAAAGAAAAAAACGGACGCTGATCAGTAGTTCCGAAGATTACCAGCCAGCTTTCTGATTGACATCAGTTATTTTAGTGATGGAACGTTGGTGAAACAGTGGTAGTTTGTAGTCGATTACAAAAAAAATCTGCTGTTTCTCAGAAAAGTGCAATACTTACGTGGTCAAATTAAATTATGTGGAAACGTTTTTTTTTTAAATAACTGATGAAAAATTTAAACGCAATTTTTATTTTTTTATTTTCCATTTTCCTTCCATGTTCCTGCTTGCTGACTCTGAAACTATGATCATACATTGTAAAAAGGTTATATTTTGATCCTAGATCGCGTGGTCTATAATAACACAGTTTACGCGCATAGGTGACAGGTGTTGTACCTACCTAGTTACCTGTTCCACCCAATTTACATAAGCTAACACGTCATCATTACAAAAAAATCGAGGGGACGGGTCACCCCAGTCATTTTCAAAATGAATATTTATACCTAACGAGCTCGCTCAGTCACGGAATAAATCAAAATGCATTTGGTAAATTGTTCAAATAATGATGAATTATTTTTTTTATATGGGGAGCATCGGTTTAAAGGTGCTTTGTCTAATTAAATAATGTTAGTGCTAGCTTTGTCATTGTCTCTTTTCTGACATCGCTTTTGATGTGATTATATTAAATTTTGTGTCATCTATTTTATTCGGAGGGTGTGTTCTTTGTGAAGAGTAGGCATCCACTAAGAAAAGGTTTTTCGAAATGCCGCCCCTAAGAGGGTGAATGTGGGGAGGGTGAAATTTCACGCGGACGAAGTCGCGGGCAGAAGCTAGTTTAAATATATATCGCGCCTGTATTCCCCAATGGGTTAGGCAGCGGTGTAGCTATAGAACACCCACACTTCCCAATTTATTTTAGTCCCATGTAAAAGGCAAGCCTATTGCCAACGCCACATGAGAACAACGCGTCATACTGACGTCGCGCAAAATCCTGCATCTCGCAAGCAGAGTTTACCGCGCAACTAGCATAGATACAACGGCGCGACATGAATCATCGGGCAGTTGCTCGCCAGACACAACACCCGTCTGGTCGGAGGATCCTCCCTTTTCTATAGAGGTTGTTATTGGTATTGTTCTCATACCTGTAAACCATCAACTGGGTACAAATCCACACTCTACTACTGCTACTGAGAAATTTCTGAAGGAAAAACCTAATAACTCTTTGCCCGACCCGGGAATTGAACCCAGTGCCTCTTGCTCAGCAGTAGTAGGGCTTGCCACCACGAGACCAACAAAGCAGTCGTCTAAATATATTCCTCTGAAATCATTACTGCTGCAGAATGGTTATGCGGATTTGCAGTACTTGATTTTGCAGAATTAACATTACATAACAAGTGTATGATGCAGTATGAAGCAGTGAGTTATTGCGGTCTGATCCACTGAACCCTCCACCCCCCCTCGATCCCCTGGTAGTTCTTCTGTTTTAATCTCTGTCTAAGTGCACTTGTGTGACTTTTTTTGTTCCTCATTATCCTGACGGTTTTCGGTGACGCATCAAGATGAAGTGGTCTTTGTTTCCTGAGACATAGTGCTCCATCATCAGCCTTTAATGTTCCCACTGCTGGAACACAGGCGTCCTCTGTTTGAGAGGGAGTGGGCTGTAATCTACCAGGCGGGCCCAGTGCGTGTTGGTAGGATGTCACATGTCTACGAATGTTTGGTTCTAGGACATGCCGGATAAGATTCTCGCGGAGATAAGTAACTCACTTAAAATAAAGGTCTGTTAAGACAAACCTAAAATACTTTCTTTATAATTACCCTTTTCCATAAAATCACTTTACGTAATTACGAGACCAAGTATATAAAAATATATTATTTAGATACTAAATTGTAGTACTTTAAACAAGTTAGTATTTGAAGAGTCAGTAATTTTACTAATTACAAAAAGAAGTACACTCAAAACGAAAAATGTTGAATTTAACTCACTAAACTAAAGTTACTGGACTGCAGTCATATTTTCGTATCACCAAAAAAGTCGTAACTCGAAATAAAACTCAATTAAATACTAACATAAATTCTGCAAAATTACATTGGAGCCCATAAAAAAGACGCATTACTTGAAAAAAGTACAGTCTACACAAAAGTCATCCATTACCATCATACATCATTACGTACTAACATGTTTTAACAATATTTTTTTCGCATTAGCAAGCAATCCATTTGCCACGGAATCAATTAACCGTATGTTATGGGTAAAACAACAAATTTGACTAGTAGCAATACTGTTAAGTGCATCATTTGCCAACACTGCAACTTGGTGTCGCACTTAACCACCATTCCATTGCAATTTCAACCTTCAAGCTTCCACATAGACGATAAATTCGTTTGTGTTGTCCCTGGCCTAAATGTAAACGTCATCAATCTTCGTGCGCGTTGGTGAACAAATAAAGTATGTGCCATAAGTGAAGCGCATAAACAAATTCGGTTTCGGATATGTTTTGACACTTACGTTTAGACAGATAGCGTTGAATGAATTGATCGAGTTGACTGGTTGGTGGCAGACGGGCTAATGGCTTGGAGTTTGAAGCTGTATAATTATTTTGGACTTGATACTGGGTATGTTTTTAATGGAAGTAATTAGTAGTTACGACATTTAGACAGATTTTACAACATTATTTTTAGTATAATGCACGATGATTGTGATGATAATAAAGAACATTTTGATGATAAATCAAATGTTCCTAAAATTCGTAGTTTATTAAAACCGGAAACTCAAGGGTAATAAGAACGCCACACTTGGCTCCAGATAGAATGTAAAAACGAAATAATTTCGTTTTATATGTATACCAGAAATGGTTTGAAATTGCCTCTTTTTAGTACGAAACACGAGTGATATAGTTTCAAGCACTGGTTTTTGTGGTAACGGTTGCATTTCCTCGTAATAAAGATCGTTATGTTTTATGTTTTTGCAGTTTTAGTAAGTATATTACTTTTGGCTCTGACGACACCATCATGGCATGTTCTAGGATTCAAATAACTTTTAAATACATCAATCAAACACACATACCTAACTGTAAGATTTTTTTTTTATATAGTCCGTCACAACTGCGAATTGGCCTAATGTGTCATTTTAGAACTTCTTTAAATGATTAAATACAAGCTGTTGCTCGCGACTTCTTCTGCGATCCCGGATAAAAAGAAGCCTACGTTCTTCTCCAGGTCATGGTTTACCCATGTGCCAAATTTCATCCAAAACCGTTCAGCCGTTTTTGCGTGAAAGCGTAACAAACAAACTTACTTTCGCATTTATATTATTAGTGATTAGGACTGGTAAGATAAAAAAAAACTAAAACCATAAAAGTACATTCACCTCTCCCAATTAAAACATCTTAACATTATTTCCTAATCTACGTTCTACATGATTCATATACGTTGTCTTATTGTCACTTCCAAGAAATTCATAATAACCGCAGCCTGTATGTATACAAAACAACTAACACTACTGCTTCAAACGTTCCATTGCCGTTTAAACACTGAACTTCTTCCATCAACTTGGCACACAGCGATCAATGGAAACCGTATGGAACAAAAAGCGGTTCCTATTACCTACATGGTGTAGTATATCTCACGGTGTTCTGTTTCTCGTTAGTACTGTTAGAGTGCGTTCGACTGACATAAGAAACCACAACTGTCATCATGGTATATTTTTTATTATTATATTGTAAGAATCGTGTTCTAAGAATGATGGGGTGTCACGTAATTCGGTGAGCGGTCGGTCAGTGGTGTCGATTATATTATAAGGTGTTTGAATGCTGGATGCAAATTAAGAGCGTTTACACCGTACGGCATTTCATACAAACTTTCAAGCCCTTATTTTTCGAAATGAATGAACCGATTTGAATGAAACTTCATACGCATAAGCAGTATACAAAGGTCTAAAAAGTTAGTAGAGAACATTTTCAAAATGTCTTATTTAAAAAAAGATAACTGGAAATCTCTGTTTCTATGGAAAATTTAAAATCGGTCTAATTTGGCTGTAACACTATTTTTCGAAAATGTTCTCTACTAACTTTTTAGACCTTTGTATCCTGCTTATGGGTATATCAGGTATATGAAGTTAAATAAAATCGGTTCATTCATTTAAAAAAATAAGGACTTTTAAATGCCGTACAGCGTAAACGCTCTTAAGGGGGTGATAGTTGACACCATTTAGAGAATTTTGAGCCGTACATGTCGTAGATGAAGTATGTTTTAGTTTTTTTCCAATTAAAGTTGGTATATTATTTTTGACTAAAAGTTTGCAGTTAAAAATTAAAAAAAAACATACTTCGTCTAACATATGTATGGCTCAAAATGCTGTAAATCGCGTCAAATATCAACCCCTTAAGAGCCTATACTACCTCAGCTAAAGTTCACTTTTTATCTCGCTCGCACGATACTGCTCGCGGACTGTGTGAGAGCGAGACAGAGTGCGGTGCTGGGCGGAAGGCAGCGCCAATAGTTTAGGTATTTGTTTTTTACGGTGAAAATAAAGGTAATTCAAAAAAAAATAAATAAAATAAGACCTGCTTTATAGTTAGTTCAGTTAGTATGCAAAGTTTCATGATCTAATTTGAAGTATTTTTTGAATACCAGCGGTTTATTGTTCAATTTGGAGGTAACTTTGGAATTTTTTTCTATCGAGAAAATTTTATGTAATCGTATTTTCGTCTAACATAGTACCTAGCATCAATCCTCAACTTTACCATATATTTATTTCAAAATTAATGCTGCAGTATTTTCGACATAACGGCGGATCATGCTAAGCCATTTGAGGTAGTATAGGCTCTTAAAGCTTTGCACCCAGCTTCCAGACACTCTGTATTTGTCGGGTTGAAAAAGGATCTTTGACTGCCTCGTTCGTCTAGTGGTCGCATGCGCTACTACTGAACATGAGTTCCTGGGTTCGATTCCCGGGTCGGGCAAAAGGGTTATTGGGTTTTTCCACCTGGATTTTCTTATTAATAGCCCGGAGCCTGGGTTTGTGCCCGGTTAATGGCTAATTTAAACATTACTGGCGAAATGTACCTAGGAGTATAAAGTATACATCTACATAAACTTTCGTGCAAAACAGGCTTGATGGCCGTCAAGACTATCAGTTTCTAGACTACAGTGGCCTAAACTTGCGTGTGCGCCAGTCATGTCGTGTCCATTCCAACTAAAGCTGAAACAATCCTGTAACTACAAATTTCGTCTCCATCAAACATCTTTTTTTGTAATAAAATCTGCATAACATTACAAAAAAAAAAAGATTTCATTTGACCTGTAACAATATTGAAATAAGATAAAGTAGCTAAGTGGAATTATATTAGCGTCTCTCCAGACGTTTCTTAGTAAAAACTCGGGGTTTTTTTTTTGTAGGAAAATGTCTCTTCGGAATTAGTTAGACAGTTAGACGATTGAAGGATTTTCTTGATTGAAAAGGTAGTCTGAAAAAAAAGGACTATGTACCTAATAAGACACTAAAGTTTTCGTGAAAAGGAATGGAAAGATTACCTACTATCTTCTATCATTAGTCTTTATCATACCAAACATACAAACATGAACTCACGCCTCCTTCTCATGACTTCTCATGAGAATAGGCAGGAACTCCAGAACGCCACCTGCTAAGATTTTAACATACTCCTTTTGCCTCGATTATTTATTTATTTAAAGGCCTACGCAGACCGGGACGGCATGGCAAGGAATTTTGCCGTCAGTCAGCGCACACTAGCCGCTTAGATACCGCGGCATTCCAGCGGATTCCCCGCTTCTCTTACCCCCGCCGCCTCACCCCGCGATAGGTCACAACAAGCACCGGAGACCTTGGCATGCCGTTGCCTACCGCAGGACGCGACGGCATGCCGCCGCGGGAGCCCGTGGCGCGTCTTTCAATGCCGTGCAATGAAATCCCTTTCGATGCCACGGCATCATTTTAAAGCATAGCAATTTATGCCATATTTCTATATCGATACGCTTGAATGTCCATTAGTAAAAGTTTAAATCCCTTGCCATGCCGTCCCGGTCTGCGTAGGCCTTAATACTTCACGCACATAAATGTACAGAGGCGGACTTAATGCCATAGGTATTTTCTACCAGTCAACCTTTGGGTGATGCAGTGACAAACAGTCGTAGGTGCAATCATGAAAATTGAGGAATAACTATTTTAAATATAAAGACACGCATCATCATTTCAGCCGAAAGCCGTCCACTGCTGGACATAGGCCTCCCCCAAACGGGGGGAAAGACACGCATAACCCTATTAAAACTGTGAATATAATACGTTTACGTTCCTACATACGCGAGATTATTGCGTAAAACACTAACAGTAGCTATGGGTTTAATTTAGACAGTTCAACAAAATTCATTGCGCTATTTACTTTGTGAAGCAGACAAATTCTTCGAACATATGAAGCAATGGTTTGACAACATCCTTCAAAATGATGCAGATTGTGATTGATAGTGTTTCGCTATTAGGGTGCTGGTGAAGGCCGTGGGTATCCGCTGGATGCGGGAAGCACAGAACTGGTCGAAGTTGCGGTGCTTGGGGGAGGCCTATGTCCAGCAGTGGACTTCTTTCGGCTGAAATGATAGATAGATAAAACGTTTATTCAGTGCAACAAAAGACACAATACAGGTATTAAAAAACATTAAAAACAGGTGAGAGAAAAAAAAAACAAAGATTAAAAAGATAAATTGACCCATAGACACCTAGCTCATGTTGTATAAATATAACGGTCGATCACTACTGGGGTGGTGTGTGTCTCATGGTTTCACCAAATGTGAGTCCAGCTCAGTATATGCCAGGTGATGGTACCTGACGCTGGTATTCTGCTGCACCCCGTTAGTGACATACGGATGTCGAGAAGACACATCTGAGTTTCAACAAAATGGTAGGTACCTATATGTATAGTGCGGCGCGTATGGTGATGATGATGTATGAAAATTAATCAATTACATCTACTTATTATTGTGACTCATAATCATAAAATCTGTCTATGGCTGACCCTCTTTCTAATTTAAATTAATCTAAATAAAAAAAAATCACTAATTAAATTAACATTCATTGGCATGTATAATTAATTCAACGTAGCTTTTGAATTTATATGCAAATGTATGATTAGTGGGGTTTCTAAAATTTCGTAAAAATATTGCGTTGTTATGACTCATAAATAAATTATCAGAAATAGACTTTATTGTTTTTCTTTAATTTAGTCATCTGCCTAGCGTTTTCCCATGTTGGGATCGACTTCCAGTCTAACCGGATGCAGCTGAATACCAGTATTTTACATGGAGCGACTACCTAACTGACCACCACAACCCAGTTACTGGATAATACGATACATGTAGGTCCAGTAATTACTCAGGGATCACTGTACAATGTTTTTTTATTCCTATTTATATCCATAGAATTCGAAATACAGCCAAGCCAACGCCATTTTGCTAAGTATAAAGTTCCAAAAGTAGATTTTTTATTTCAAGCTCTTTCAGTCAACTTTTTAGATCTAAAAAAGATACTATTTAATGTCCCGTTTATTACTTCACAAAATTAATTCAGTGTAGTTTTAATAAAGCCAGCTTTATGATATATTACTCTACAAGCTACGAGTTAATATACTTTGTGGTCTTCCCGCGTAGGATGTTGTGAGGAATATATGACATTCAATAAACTAGATCCTCGTGATTTAATGTCTGGGTAGGTTGAGGTTGAGTTTGAAATAGTACCCTGAAGGATGGGAATTATACGAAAGACAACTCGGTTTTTTAATAAAATTATTAAGTAAATCGTCGAACTAATGAATAATGAACTAGTGAAATTAGAAATCTTTGTGAATCGTTGAAATGCTTTTATTATCAAAAGAAAATAAGTGTTGTGGGATAAATTCTATTCTGTTACTGAAATAGGTCTTGTATTCATTTTCATAATGTTTTTTTTTAATTTTCTATTAGAATCTAATAGAAAAAAGCTGGTGAGTTGCTCTTGAAGGAGCTTACGGCTTTGATTAACCTTATGCTCTCTGGCAAGGTGAACGAGGCCGTCATCGACGTTCTTTACGGGGCCAATTTATGCGCCCTGCGTAAGAAGGATGGCGGCATTCGGCCCATTGCCGTGGGCACTACTTACCGCCGTATGGCAGCCAAAATTTGTTGTAAATTTTACGGTGAGGTTCTTTCGGAAAAATTTCAGCCCCTGCAGCTAGGTTACGGCTCCAAAGGGGGCTGTGAGGCTGCCGTACACGCATTGTCGACCTACCTAAATTCTGGAAAAGGAGAGGTCATCCTGAAGGTTGACATAAAGAATGCCTTCAATTCTGTTAATAGGGACACCTTGCTGGCAGAAACTAGAAAAGAAATACCCCAAATTTATAGTTTCATTTGGCAATGTTACAGACACCCTTCTAAATTACTGTATCGGGACAACCTTTTGGAATCTGCTGTTGGCTGTCAACAAGGTGACCCCCTTGGGCCAGTGATTTTTAGTTTAGCCATACACCCAATTATTCGACAGCTAAATTCCAAATTTAACGTTTGGTATCTTGATGATGGAACCTTGGGAGGCGATGCAGAAACTGTATTACATGACCTTCAATTTTTAAAAAATGAACTTCATTCCATTGGCCTTGATCTCAATCTTTCGAAATGTGAACTATATTTAGCGGACAGTACTGACAGACATCTGACACTTCCCAAATTTAACGCAATAGCTCCAGAAATCAAAATTATTGAAAAAAGCTCTCTTCGCCTCCTTGGGTCTCCAATCTTTGACAATTCCTTTCCCTCTTTTATTGACGAAAAAATCCAAAATTTCAATGACGTTTCGGAAAGATTGTTCCAAAGTAATATGCATTCGGCCATAACCTTAATCCGCTACTGCTGTTTCGGCCCTAAATTAACATATTTCCTTCGCGCTTCCCATTTATGGAAGCACACTCACCTTTTAGACAAAATGGACCAAATTATCAGGCATACATTAACTTCCATTTTAAATGTGGCCATGGACGACCGAGCTTGGGCACAAGCTACTCTTCCCATTCGTATGGGGGGCCTCAGCGTCCGCAAAATTTCTAGTATTAGTTTACCGGCTTTCATATCTTCGGTCCACGGCACTGATAAATTAATCAGGAAAATCCTAGCCTCCACACTGATTAATTCTGATGTGCCGTATTTCACCGAGTCTATGGATGCCTGGAGACTCGCTTGCCCAAATACAGATCCACCCGACAATCCATCTTCCCAGAGACGGTGGGATGAGCCGCTCTGCAGAGTAGTACAGAACAATTGACTTAACTCGTCTGCTACTACTGCGGAGCGTGCGCGCCTGCTGGCTGTGGGTAGGTGGGAGTCGGGTCTGTGGCTTCATGCACTACCTTCGTCGAACATAGGCACTTTGTTCGACGACACTACTTTTCGCCTCGCTGCTTCCCTACGACTAGGCACTCCTTGCTTTTCTCCCCATCGCTGTCACTGTGGCGAAGATGTCAACAGCCTCGGACACCACGGCCTGTCTTGCAGCCGAAGTGCGGGTCGCTTAGCGCGGCACGCGAACATTAATGACATCATCCGACGAGCTCTTGTCACCGTCGGCGTTCCAGCTGTATTAGAACCCAATGGCTTGGCACGCGACGATGGCAAGAGACCGGACGGTATGTCTTTATTTCCATGGAAGGTGGGTAGGCCTTTAGTGTGGGACGCTACGTGTGTCGATACTCTTGCGCCATCCCATCTTCCTGGCTCGGCATGCTGTGCTGGCGCTGCTGCTGCGGCTGCGGAAAACCTCAAGCGGCGAAAATATAATAACCTCATCGGAAATTATATTTTCGAGCCGTTTGGGGTGGAAACCCTCGGGCCGTGGGGTCCGAGTGCTCATGGTCTTTTTAAAGAAATTTCAAAACGGCTGGTTGACACTTCCCGTGACCCAAGGGCTGGCTTTTACCTTGGCCAGAGGCTAAGCATCGCCATACAACGTGGTAATGCCGCCAGTCTCTTGGGTACAATACCTGTCGACAGCGATGCGGACGAGTTTTTCGACGCCATTTTCTAGTTTCTGTGTAGATAGTTTTAGTTAAGTTAGAATTTAATTTTGTTATTTTTACCTGTCTAAATAAATATAGAAAAAAAAAGTTATTAATTATTTTGCTAATTTATAGATTCTGTATCTGATAAAGAATCTATAAATTACAGAGGCTGAAAACTTCGACATTACGCCCGAATTAAAAAATAAACTCGACTGGAATAAAGTACACAATTTAAAAATCTAGATGAAAAAAAGTAAGTAACACAATGCAGATTTTGAAAAAAAAAAACCGTAACATCGGTAAGTAGAAAGCGGTTCTTAATTTTCAATTTTACCGAGATCTCAACACGATATTACCCTGCCTATATTAAATTCCCCTGCCATACGGGCTCTAGTTATTTTTCACGACAAAATTGAAAACACCTCCGGTGCAAAGGTAACGTTCTCACAATATAAAGATTGGGTTTATTGGGTATCAAGATTGAGTCCGCCATGGGCAGGTAAGGCCTAGAATCGAGAGGCAAACATAAATTCCTTTACGACAAATAAAAATACGTTCCTTTATAAGCCAACGTCAAGAATAAATCATTCAATCTTGTGGAATTTCATCCGGTTTTTTCGGGTTCCATATAGCGAAAACGAAACCCTTTAATATTCCCCTGTTGGGAGTTGCGTACTTTTCTCGGAGTTATACACGAGTTCGTAGTTTTAACGCGAACTGGCGTAGTATATTGTCTGCTTGAAGGATATTTTAATAAAATATATTTAGTATTCACGCTCGTTTTCCGACGGCTTCTACACTTTTTTTTACTCCTTTCAGAGTGAAATACATGTCGGGTTTCAAGTGAACTAGGTTTCTGTTTAGTTAGGCACTTAATTTTTCTCGTAAAAAATAACTGTCCATATTTGTCCACGATCAAAGAGATAAATGCTAAAACAAACTAGAAGACCTCTCAGTAATTTCGTTATTAACATTTTTTTTTTTCTCTAGTGCCATAAAAACAGGCTACAGAGACATGAGAGACCTTGGCTCCAGAGCTAGGTTAGAGGTTAAAGTAGGTACCTGTATTTCAGAAGCCATTTAGGATAGTGACTTCTTCCATTTAGGATACAATTAATTAACTTCTAAGAATGATTTTCAGCAATTATTTTAAAATGTTGTTTCTGAAACAATTAAAAAGTTTCCATCCTTCATTATTTCCAAATCCTTAGCTTTACGGACTCCTTCAAAACAAACAACTCAATATATCTTTTAACACCATGTTTAAATTACATTTCTGATCTTATAAACCTTCTTTCTTAAACGTCGGTCCGTTTTTAACCCGTTATCGCGGCCGGGTTCAGTTTAATCTCTTAAACCGCTCCAATTTGCCTCGTCTTGACTATACTTAGCTCTCACCGAGTCAGTTTTTCCGTTCCGTTTTTGTTGAAGTTTCTTGAAACTTCAAGATTATGATAGATTTAATGCATTTGTTTCTTTAGCCTTTTGCAATCTTTTAATTAGTTGTTTGGTTTTGAAGCTGTTTTTCTTGTGAAAAAAACCGGTGTCAAGTGCGAGTCGGACTCGCGCACCGAGGGTTCCATACAAATTTGTAGGTACATGTATCTAAAAATTTACTGTTTTCGGATGTTTTCCTTTAACTTGTGCTACATGACATTGCTTCCTGCCAAATTTCATGTTTCTAGATCAACGGGAAGTAGGTACCCGTGGGTATAGGTTTTGATTTCGAAACATAAAAGCCCGTATCTTTTGATTGCGTTGACTTAGAAGTTCGATTTTTTCTTCAAGGGATTGCAGCTTTGAGTATTTGATATAAATTTCAACTTGATAACTCCACGCGTTCCTGCGAAAAAGGGTTTTGACAGACGGACAAACAGACTGACCACGAAGTGATCTTATAAGGGTTCCGTTTTTTCTTTTGAGGTACGGAACCCTAAAAATGAACGTATGATTTAGTTACACACAAGGCTGTCAGGTATACATTGTTTTAGTCTTGGCCGTTGCGGAATTCTGTAGAGAATTAAAAAGTTTCAGTTACTTAGATAAGTTGATACTTACAATAATATTTCACGGGATAATATTTTACGACTGCTAAAGTGCTAAAAAGAGAGAGAAAGCCAACATTACTTTAATGTCTGACATAAATATAAGTGCCATTGAAAAAATAATCTAGCCGTAAGTAAGTAGGTAAGTACACACATTACATCGTCCTGGCGGAAATCACACGTCTATTTCTTTTCGCATCATATTAAGTACTGAACCAATTTCTATAAATGAGCCATTAGTCGGTTTGGCAAGTTGGAAAAAAAAAAGGAAAAAAGAACGAAATAATGGATAAAGTATGAAATGAGTACTTATATTATAAGGGAAAGTTTACGCCAGTTACAGAAAAGTTGAGAGGAAATCGTTTGGCTCGGTTTGGGCATGCGATGAGTAGGGATGAAACACGTGTGACTAACAGAGCTATGAATATAAATGTTGATGGATGGAGAGAGAGAGAGGAAAGCCAAAGAAAAGATGGATGGATTGTGAGAGGAATGATATGAAAGAGAAGGGAGTGAATGATAGCGTGACGGTTGACTAGGGAGAATGGTAGGAGGAAACGTGTTGCGTCGACCACTAGTAATATCCCAATGGGAAGATGTTGATGATAATGACATTGATGACTTAAACAGTCCCGCATGACGGGAACCACGTGAAAGCCGAGAAAGATAAACAAATCAAGTATCTTAACTTGGCTCGCGAGGTTGTCTACATGTGGGATGTGGACTCAGCGATCGTTGTCGTGACAGCCAATGGCTTAATAGCCAAGAGCCTCGACTGAGGAGGCTCTCGTTGGGCAGCTGGATCAAGGGCTTGATACAGAAAGAGTTACTGCTGGACACTGCTCGTATTGTTAGGAGGTTCCTCTCTCTGGAGCCCTGACTGTGTAGCTTGGACCCTGTTCCTGATACCGGTGGGTTACTATATATTTTAAAATGTTTTTATGTTCTAATATTTCATAATATCGTTTGTATGCATATATGTATATACAATTAAATAAAGGAGATAATGATGACCAGTGGCTAAATACTAACAGCTGCACAGATCGATCAGTTTAAGCTGAGCTTTCCGTGGTTGGTCTGTGGATGGGTTACCATCTTTACATACCGAGACCCCTCGGTGCCTCGGAAAACATGCTAAGCGGTCGGTCCCGGCTGTCATTTGTAGATCTTTGACAGTCGTTACGGGTAGTTAGAAGCCCGAAAGTCTGACAACGAGTCTTACCAAGGGATATCGTATTACCCAGTAACTGGGTTGTGGTGGTCAGATAGGCAGTCGCTCCATGTAAATTACTGGTATTCAGCTGCATTCGGTTTGAATGGAAGTCGACCCCAACAAAGTTGGGAGAAGGCTAGGCAGATGATGATGATGAATTATGACTTCATCATTTCATTCAGTTTTGAGTTTTTTGTTGCGAATCCTCTTCGTTATTTTGGTGTAATTGGGCTGTTGATATATCACTTACCTACCTTTTTAATAATTCTGTCCTGGCTTATTGCACGTTTTCTGGCGGGGTCTTAATTATAAACCCGAGATTAAAGATAAGGCGTTACTTTACATCCAGTGAATTTAATACCCGTTTATGCGACTTTTACTTTTGGCATTAATTAAAAAGGCAAATGTGGTAACATCTCAAATTCAATAGGTTAAAGGTAGCTGTGAAAGTTTCATACATATTATACGAATTAAAGAAATGCAAAGGTTACTCAGGTGTTCACGTAATATTCTCAAAATTATAATTAGGGTTCCGTACCCAAAGGGTAAAAACGGGACCCTATTACAAAGACTCCACTGTCTGTTACCAGGCTGTATCTCATGAACCGTGATAGCTAGACAGTAGAAATTTTCACAGATGATGTATTTCTGTTGCCGCTATAACAACAAATAAAATAAATATTTAAGGGGGCTTCCGTACAACAAACGTGTTTATTTCGGCGTTTTTGCCTTGTGGTACGGCAGTTTTTTTTAATGTAAATTAAAATGAACCACCTGGCTGATTCCTGAAATAAAATGTAGTTGTTTATTCTGTAAATATGATGTCGGAATCACTTTATCAATTTACATGCCATAATATAAAAAATAAGCTATAATAGAGCCAGGAATTTGGAACAGGAAAACAAACTGAAAGTCATACTTAAAAAACTGGCCAAGTGCGAGTCGGACTCGCACACGAATGGTTCCGTACCACAAGGCAAAAACGCGCAAAAAAACATGTTTGTTGTATGGGAGCCCCCCTTAAATATTTATTTTATTTTAATTTTATTATTTATTATTAAAGTTAAAATACAACTGAGTATTTTGTGAATATTTCAAGTTGCCCCCTTGCCACCCTTACCTTTCTTACCTTGCTTACCTGTTGCCATTTTTGATATCGAGCAAAAAAGGGCAAAAAAATTGCGTTTGTTGTATGGGAGCTCCCCTTAAATATTTATTTTATTTTGTTTTTAGTATTTGTTGTTATAGCGGCAACAGAAATACATCATGTGTGAAAATTTCAACTGTCTAGCTGTCGCGGATCTTGAGATACAGCCTGGTGACAGACAGACAGACAGACGGACAGACGGACAGACAGCGAAGTCTTAGTAATAGGGTCCCGTTTTTACCCTTTGGGTACGGAACCCTAAAAAGATCAAATTCCATTGCAACCAAAAACCTTATTATGTCCTTTTTGTTACTTTTTGTTATGGTCTCCCAAAAATTAACTTAGAATACATTTCACTAAAGTAGATAATTGATTACGTGGCGATGAAATGAGGAAGAAATGGGGAAAAAAAACTCAATGGTCATGCTGATACATTTTAGTTTGAATTACATCGAATTTGGTTCGAAAATCAATTCAATATTATGTAGTATCGATAAAATCAAAATATAAATTACATCACCAATAATGTCAATCAAATTCGATTCGATTACAAATTCAGATTCGGGAGTGAATAACCATTCCAACTTACGTACAGTCAGGAAAATTGTTAAGCAAATTGACAGCTACTACGTCAATTTGTCGTGTTGTAGTACAGCCATTGCCGTTTTATATAATGGTCAAATAATGACAGATGTAATTTGAATATTCGGACAATTTAAGCTGGTAGTTGTTTGCATAACTATTAATTTCTATTGTTTTCTACACAATTTGTACACACGGCGTCAATTTTTTTAAAATATTTTATTGATTTTAGATTTGTTAAATTTTAGTTTCTCTTTTCCCGTCTTGCAATAATCACTGTGCACTATGTACCACTTTGAAAATGTCGCAACACTGACTCCCAACATAAAGATTTGCCTGTATCCTGGGGGTCAGTCTAGTTTGGGGGTCACCGTCTAGAAGAATAGAATTCTTTTACAAATTGTGATTAATAAATCCTTTGAAATTTGAACTAATTTGTCGTGTCATAGTTTAGGCGTTGACAGTTGTGTACTGTCAAAGAATGACAGCTGTTATGATATGATTACCTATACGGATAATTTAAATTGGTAGTTAATATGGTTAACTATGAATTTATATTCTTTTCTACACAATTTGTACGACAAAAATAAAAGAAACTGTCCAACTCCATCGCATTTAAAAACTCAAACAGCAAAACAAACATAATGTCAAAGTACCCTACCAAAACATTCCCCGAAATCTAAAAACATTTTTACGACGCCTCGTAATCCAAGTCCGGCCAAGTTAGGTAATGGCGTCTCCAGACCCGTTTAATATTTCATGAAAACGGCATATTTTAGCCCTTAATAGATAACTTTGGATTATAAGGCGGCGATGCCTCCGCATTAAATATTCAATTCGTGAAACGCAAAGAGCATAAATCTACTGGGCCATTCGTAAATCTTAAGTTTTTGTAGATATCTATAATTCAAGAGATTTAGCGACATTCGTGTAAGATGTCAGCATCTAAAATTCCAGAGATTTGAGATGGATTTTTAAGGGTAATAAAGTAGTCTGTCTTGATATTATAATGCTGACATTTATAGGTACGTACCTATATCAATCTATACGTATTAAATACAAGCTGGAGACGACCAATACGACAATAAATTAAACTTCGTATTACTCATTTCATTCCCAGTCTTCATAAAAAATCTACAAAATATATTATCCAATAAGTCATAAGTCATTTATTAATTTGTTGAACATAGGTACAATAATGACGTTATATAAAGATAGAATAGTGTGCTATGTTAAGCCAGAGGGCGTACAAATGTTTGTGATTAATCAAGCCAGCCAAGTCTCGACAAAAAAAAAAGTAAGCCAGGACAATAAAAAAATAATTATAAAGAATGACACATTTTGACAAATTAATTAATAATAAATAGCAATGGAAACACAATGTCAAAAAACAGAAAAAATTAAAATACAAAATAAAATGAAAACTAATAATAAGTCTATGTCAATATACAAATGTCAATATACAGATGTCAATATATAATCCTAATGTCAATATACTATTATACTACTACTATTATAATAGTATATTATACTTATTATTATATAATAGTTTAGTCAAAGATCGGGAAAATCCATAGTCGGACCATCACTACTATTTAGTTAATTTGTAAAAATCACGTTTTCAATTTCGATGTTAGGATTTATTTGATAGTTTCTAAATACTCCTTTTCCAATGCCAGTGTATTCAGTGTGTAGTGTATTGCCAGTGTTTTCATTTATTGACGTACTAGCAGCGCCCTGCGGTTTCACCTGCAGCAGTGTCGATCCCGTGGGAATATCGGGATAAAAACTACCCTATGTCCTTTCCCGGGACTCAAACTATCTCTATACCAAATTTCATCTAAATCAATTCAGCGGTTTAAGCGTGAAGAGGTGACAGACAGACAGACAGACACACTTTCGCATTTATAATATTATAGTATGGATTTTCGTCTCCTCATTTTATATTAAACTCGCTTTTCGCATCTGCCTGTGCCTGTGTTGTTCTTCTAAACTATGCAATTTTTTTGAAGCGATTTTCACCATAATTTATAGAGAATTTATTCCGGAAGGTTTATGTGTATAATACGTTAATATTAAACTTACATACCTAATAATATATCATCATCATCTGCCAAGCCTTTTCCCACCAATGTTGGGGTCGGCTTCTAGTCTAACCGGATGTAGCTGAGTACCAGTATTTTACATGGGCTGCTTATTATAATAATATCCTACTATCCTAGTATACTACTCCTACTAATATTATAAACGCGAAAGTTTATGTGAATGGATGGATGTTTGTTACTTCCTTGACGCAAAAACTACTGAACAGATTTGGATGAAATTTAGCACACAGGTAGTTTATAACCAGGATTAAGACATAATATGCTTTTTATCCGGATATTTCCACGGGATCGAAACTTTTGCGGGTGATAAAGAAGTCTTGATGTTTTGTCAAATCGTAAAGATCGTGCAAAGCAGGAACGCGTCACTAGAGAGTAGAAAATTCAGTCACATTTTGGATCTGTTTGATATTCAAATGAAATAATCAAACCGTTGAGAAATATAAGCCTCACTTACTGCTTCAATTGATCAAAGGAAATATGGCCATTGACAACCTGTAGGTAAGTACCAGCTACAGGTATTTATAAGCCTATTAAGGCTTTCACCGAGAGGAGGCCTGTGTTCCAGCAGTGGGAACATTATAGGCTGATTATGACTGGCCTTGTATATAGATTGACGTTTTGTGCTCCTCATTCCCATTTTCTATTTTTTTTTTTTTGTTTTATTATTTAAGTTTTTTTTTTCATTTTCATTTTCTATTTTTTTTATTGACGTTTTGTGCTCCTCATTCCCATTTTCTATTTTTTTTTTTACAATTTTATGGAGGCTTACAGACTTACACGTAAATGGTAGCGAAATTGTAAACAACTGCCAATTGCTAATTACAAGCTTCCACATATACATAATATGTATATTTCCAAGAAAGTATTCAAATATCCCCCTATCACAGGGGGCTTCAAAAGACCTGGCTAATTTGGTTGTACTATAAGTAGGTACTCCTCTTACCCCTCATTTGTTCGTCTTGTAATTTGATTGTCCTTTATGTTATTAAACTTAAGTTAGTTAATCTGAAGAAGTATTTTGCCATAATCTCTAATTCTGGAGCCTTTATCATCTGCCTAGCCTTTTCCCAGCTATGTTGTGGTCGGCTGCCAGCCTAACCGGATGCAGCTGAATACCAGTATTTTACATGGAGCGACTGCCTATCTGACCTCCACAACCCAGTTACTGGGTAATACGATACACGATACCATTGGTAAGACTGGTTGTCAGACTTTCGGGCTTCTGACTACTCGTAACGAATGTCAAAGATCCACGAATGACAGCCGGGACCAACGGCTTAACGTGCTTTCCGAGGCACGAAGGAGTCTCGGTATGTAAAATTTTTTCTGAAGCCTTTATTTAGTTTTATTATTATTATATAATATCATCAGTCATTAGACGATATTATATAATAATAATAAACTAAATAATAAAACTAAACCGATGATTCATCACCTATTTCTAAGATTACTGGTAGATGATATTATATAATAATAATAAACTAAATAATAAAACTAAACCGATGATTCATCACCTATTTCTAAGATTACTGGTCAACCTGTGATTGGCGACTGTGTAAGTCTGAGACTATTGTGACCTATATTACTTAAGATATCTTATATACAGAAGCAATTCCCTAAGACCCCTCCGTGCCTCGGAAAGCACGTTAAGCTGTTGTTCCCGGCTGTCATTCGTGGATCTTTGACAGTCGTTACGAGTCGTCAGAAGCCCGAAAGTTTGACAACCAGCCTTACCAAGGGGTATAGTGTTACCCAGTAACTGGGTTGTGGAGGTCAGACAGGCAGTCGCTCTACGTAAAATACTGGAAAACCAACCTTTTCCCGGCTATTTCTGTAGTTTGGAAAAGGCTAGGCCGATGATGAAGATACACATGAGAATCCATAACAAAAATTTACGTTGAAAACTATAACAAGTTGATTCACATAACAATAGTTACGAAAAATAAACTACAGATGTATTTCCACGGTTCAGTATTAATGTGGAGTATAGACTGTTAATCTGATCAGTCATGGGAATGAATGCCGGCATCCGATCGGAATCGACTGGATACTACAGCTCAGTTCGCTTGTTAAACTTTAACATACGGGCCATATCATTGTTATCTTTCGAGATAACATTTGTATCGTTATGTATCGTACAGTTGTTGAGATGATACATAATAGGAACGCTAATTTTGTCCAGGGCTAGCTAAGATTATTATTTCCTTTATTAAACTAAATACATATAAATTATATTTTTAAATATTAGTATAAAAAAAAATATAAAAACATTTAAAAATATAAAAAATAGTAGCCCACCGGTATCGGGAACAGGGTCCAAGCAACCCGGCGGTCAGGGCTCCAGAGAGAGGGACCTCCTAACAATGCGGGCCGTGTCCAGAAGTACCGCTTTCTGGATCAAGCCCTTGATCCAGCTGCCCAACGAGAGCCTCCTCAGGTGTTGGTCAAGGCACAGATTACTATTATTATTATTGATTAGATAGATAGATTATTGAGACACAGGCCTCGAGATGGTGCGGACTGTATGTAATCTACCACGCGGGCTCAGTGCGGGTTTTAGATGTCACATAGGTATCCTCCAACTTTTAGTTCTAAGTCATGACGACTCCCGGCCACCGTAGGCGCGGGCCTGCGAACGGAGAGTAATGGGTAGCTCACCGTCCGATCAGGACCAGCCCCGTGCCGGACGGCGCGTACGTATTCCACGCGCGCCTCAAAGAGATGTCAGCATCAAGGTAGGGCCGAAGCCTGCCGGGTTAGCGGGATTGTCCGAAAGGGTAACCGCTGGCCCGGAACATAAAGGGCTAAGGAAGGAACACGAGTGGGTGTTAGTCAGTAACAGTCTGACACTCCCCTCCGCTCCACCCTGAGCGGGAGGGGTCATTTGATGATTTTCCACCAAAAAAAAAGACATGCCAGTTTCCTCACGATGTTTTCCGTTACCGTTTTGAGAGCAGTGGTGATGAAATTACTTACACTAAGTTAAGCGCTTGCCTGGGTTCGAACCCACGCACTACAACTCCTAAGTCTTCTGGCCACCAGCACCACTGCTGCATTGCACTGGGTATATTAATTCTGCTATTTAGCAATTTCTTTTATTGCTGAATGGGCCCGTTCCTGACCTCGATCACGCCTGATGGAAAGCGATGGATGAGGTCTATGATGGAACGAGCGTGCCCAGAAGATGCCTAAAGCACTAGAACTCCTACGCATCACGGAACACAGTAGGCTGCTTGACGCCGGACTCAGGTGTCGCAAAGCAGGCGGGCGTTGGCCCTACCACCAAAAGGGAAGAATAGGCCAGTCAAATAAGGTGTTGGGTGTGACTGTCCAGGATGCGCCGAGCGCTCGGTTCAGTTGAGTAACTAGTGAAACAAACTGCGCTGCACCAGGAGGCTTCTTCATGCATCCCAAGAATAAATCATGCATTTTATTTCTGTTTTGTGCTCGTTAACTTAGAGTTACCTAATTAACTACTTATCTTTATAAGTACGTGTTTCTGTGACAAATAAATATATTTTTCTTTCTTTTATATGAGAGAATTTCAAAGAACGATAATTAATATCGTTAAAAGTAATACCTAATAGAATTTAAACTTCCAAGTCTTCGTTCCAATTACAATTGTTTCAAAATAATAGACCCATTCTTTCGGAAAATTGTATAAAGTACAACCAAATTACAAGACTTATTTAATTTTATTAACTAAGTAGGTTTGTTATAAGTATCGTTGTATTGAAACTCGCTCCAACTGTACTTAAGTTTGATCATCCGTTTTAATAACACAAAATTGGGAATTAATGTACACTAGCGAGTACTTTAATGTACAGTTTAAATGTTTTGATTTTAAAATTAGTTAAGTTTCGACCCGTGGGACGGACGAGACAAAAGACTGGGTTTACACTGCGTGCTCGACGAAAGAGGTCATCCCGTAAATATTTACTGAGAGGGTTGTGTAAATACAAATATTATAAAAACCTGTGAGATTTTTCCATAGGATGTGAGTTGTGACTCATGGGTTTATAGGGCTCCATGGAGTAGGAGTGTGGTACTTAAATGAATTTTTAATCGCTCAATTAAACTTTGTTTTGTGGGGTGACAGAGATCCTATTAAAATGTACACACCCTTCCGAGTAAAATATGAAAATGGAAAATGTTCTGTCACATAACATTTTGATGACATATTTTAAATTTTGGCAAATCTTTTTTAAGAATGTTCTCTTAAGAGTAAACTAGTCGCGAGGTCGAACTCACTGGTGGTCATGGTCAAAAAGCACGCTGTCTCACCTGGCTTCGTGTCCGACAGAGCTATAAGTATCAGTGATGATCAGATAGACGCTAGTCTACACGAACAACGTCTAGTTCTCACGCATAGAAACACCGTTCCGAACTGATAGACTCGTAAAAAAATTCTGGTAAATGCTTCGGAAAATCGAGTTTTATGAAAAAACCGCTGCATAAATCAATTACAAAGGAAGTTTATTTAACTCTTCGATAACTGAGCTTTGTTGGTACCGACTTTGTTTTGAAGATTTTACAGTTCTTTTACTTATTTACACCCAAAGTTACGTTAAAAAAATAATAGCAGGAAGAATGATTCTTTGTTGGCTCATGACTTTATAATGGCTTTTTATTTTACTATTCTGTTTCCGTACAGACAAAATTAATAATAAGTCAAAACGACCGACGACGGTCGACGACGAGTCGTTTAACTTTGGATGCACAATGTCAAACAGTGGGGTAATACTCTCCCGAAATTTGTATGGAATAAATATCGACTAATGGCACCTTAAGCATCGTTTTAAGAACATTATCACATACGAGTAAGTATGAGTCTTACAGACTTACTAATAATTCTCACAAACAATAACCCACCCTACCCAATCAAGACCAATAACTTAGCTGGATAATTTTAAGACGTGTGTTACATAACAACGATATTTATCGCCATAACGAGTGTATCCACTACGTGATCTGGTTTTAATATAATCTTAATGGTTTGTTGTTCATTTATGTACATGTACAATAACGTCTTTGTGCTCAATGATTGGTGTGCTGGTTCTCAAGGCTTGATGTGTAATGTTTTGACTATTTGTTGTGTCTTCGGGAAGGAAAATATCCTTTTCATTTGTGATCTTCTCACTTATAATAAACTTGTTCTACTGATGTGTAGACGCCAGCACATCAAGCTACTGTAATCTGTCTTTCTTTAATAGATTTTCAACTTTATCGCTAGAACATAAGATTCTAAGTTGATTTGACAGTTTCGGGTAGCTTGTACCTATTGATCTTTTGATGTGTTGGCACAAGCTGTGTGTGGTGCCGGACTGGTCTGTGTGGTGCCGGACTTAAAGAATACCACCACCCCTTACTTCCCGTGGGTGTCGTAAAAGGCGACTAAGGATCGTACCGGAGAATGGGCAGCAGCGTTCTGTATGTATTCCACCACCATACCATACTGCGATCGCCAACCCGCCTGCCAAGCGTGGCGATTATGGCAAACCCTCCCAAAATTGGGGGAGGCCTATGTCCAGCAGTGGACGTCTATCGGCTGAAACGACGATATGTACCTACATGAATGTAGGGATGCAGACAAAATGAATAGCATCATCAGACTATAATATTGTAAAAGGGAGTGGGCCGTAATCCACTAAGCGGGCCCGGGTTGGTAGATGTCCGTTTTTTCGGTTCTAGGACAGGCCGGTTTCCTCACGATGTTTTCCTTCACCGTTTTGAGAGCAGTGGTGATGAAATAATTTACAAAAAGTAAAGCGCCTGTGTGGGTTCGAACCTACGACCTACAACTCGTAAGGTGCAGCAGTTACCACTATGCCACCACTGCTGTACCTATAAAGATGGCGTAATGAGGGTTATATTTTTGTATTTTACTTTGCCTTATCGAAAGTAGTTATCGCCACCTGTGGCCACCTGGGACGCCATTTTTTGAAGTTTTGCCAACCATCGAGGTAAAATTGGATTTCATAGACACGTGTAACTTCAAAAAAAGTTATGATAACCATGTTTTCTCAGGTGACATCAGCTAATCATCTACCAACCATCAATGGGCCAGCATGGTAGAGGGAGCCTCTGTCCCAGCAGTGGGAACATTATACATGGTGTTTTGTTTATATCTCATAACTCTAGGGTTTATGTATAAATGAGACCGTTACAAAGAATCAACTGGCATAATGAATTATTTTTCAATAATCTTTTTTTTTTTTTTCATACTTACAAAACAATTCGACAAAGTCACGATTATTAATGTAAAACACCCTTTCGTGAAATATGACAACGTCGCATTTTCATAGCTTTAAATACGATTGATTGGTTTGAATGAAAATTAATTACTTACTCGTATTTATCAATGAAACTTAGATACATGATATCTTCGAAACTATGGATTTTTGAACCACATATTAAAGGACTTTTTTAATTATTTTTACTTATAGAATATAACCCTAGAGAGTAATATTTTTTTTTCCATCTTTGTTTTCTGTTTTTATAGTTTTAAGGTGTATTTATTTTGCTGTAATGCCAATAAACGCATTTTTCTTTGTTTCTTTCTTTCTTTCTAATGGGATATCAAAAGAAACACGTTGTATAGGCTGATTAATTATGTAAGCCATCTTTGCCTTGAACGACCAACAAAAAATGTAGGAAACGGTCGTTTGTCCCTTATCACAACAACTCCCTCATACAAAGTAGACAGTGTTATCACCACATACCCACCTACGTGCATCGGGTAAAGTTCCGATTGCCCTCATATTTGCATAACCGATAGAGTAAGGTTATTGAATCCTTATCTGAGGTCCCTGACCCCTATGTTTGCTCCTAGGGTGCGCCGATAGCGATGCTTGATCAATATTTGAGTCAAGTATGTGAAATGGTGCACGTTTGGTGGTATTTTGACTGTTTTTTTGCTAAATTGAGGCGCAGATAAGATTAGTTTTGTGCTTTTTTTGCTGCTGTTTATATATGACTTTTGTAACTGAACTCAAACTCAAAGCATTTAAGTAAGTATTTCAATTAAATCATTCACAGGATAATGGTCAAGGAGTCGGACAGATGACGCTAGTTGTCCATTCACAACTTTAGTACGGAATCAAAGGGCGAGAAACTCCATGAACACACAAAAAAGAGATCTCTTTTTGTTTCAAAAACCTAAAATGAAATTAACCTGTCAATAAATACTATTAGGTACTTATATGAAGTAAAAATCGACAAATAGGTAATATTCAACTTATTTATAAACACCCTACGCTACTCGCTAAAATTATCAATAAATTCATAGCGACATTGATTTTTTTATCCTTTGATTGAAGTTTAAAAAGCTTAAAAGGATAAAAAAAAAGAGACTTTTTTGTAAAAAGAAAAAAGATTTCTGTGTTTATACATTATACCCTGCATAATACACAAGCAACATGGAGCGACTGCCTATCTGACCTCAACAACCCATTTACTGGGTAACACCACATGGTAAGACTGGTTGTCAGACTTTTGGGCTTCTGATTACCCGTAACGACTGTCAAAGATCTACGAAAGATAGCCGGGACCAACGGCTAACATGCTTTCCAAGGTACGGAGGGGTCTCAATATGTAATGAATGGTCACCCATCCACGTACCGACCGCGGCAAGCGTAGCTTAATCTTCGATCGGCCCGTATGACTGTTATTATGTAACCACGAACCCCTCTACTACTACTATAGGTAAAGTCAACAAAAGAGATAAGTATGCAGGATCGTTGGATACAGTTGAAGTTTAATAAGAAACCGATGGATGTTTTCGAATAAAATTTTATTTTATTAATAGACAACAAACAGCTCATTTATCAAATTAAATTTCAGTCGTCAATATCCATCGGTTTCTTACCAAACTTCAACTGTATCCGACGATCCTGCATACTTATCTCTTTTGTCGACTGTACATAACAATTGGAATTGTATCCGAAAAACGGCTCACGTTCAAAAATCGTAAATCACTTGAATCGCAAAAATATTTATTTTATAATAAAAAATATTGATACTACCATGTTCTGGGTTGTTGGAAAACATATTTCACTATTTATTAATAAAATATTTTTGTTTAATTCATGAGCTTACAGCATTTTGTTTGGCTAACTGCCAAAGGTTAGTCAGTCATATTCCGTATGAATCATTACATTCATAAATATTTTACAGTGTAACTGATAGCTAATAGTTTACACCAAGCTAATAATAAATTTACATATCGTATCCTGAATTCCTGAATATTCGAATATCGGCATAAAAAGTATCCTATGTCCTGATCCAGGCCATGGTCTACACATGTGCGAAATTTCATCAAAATCCGTTCAGCCGCTTTAGCGTGAAAGCGTAAAAAACAAACATACAAGCATACAAAACATTAAATCTTCTGACCCCTCCCACAGACGTTGTTCTGTCCAAATTTCAATGATTTAGACAAAAATCCTATAGAAAAAGGACGAAATTATCCAAACTATTCGAACTTCGAACCGTTCAGTCCAACATTGATACCGTACAATCTCCTCCCCCCCGCCCCCTTGCCACTTAACCTACTCACTATCAACCCCTCCTTTTCAAACAAACAGCACGCTAACATCGTCACTAAATAATTCTGGAGGATATTGCTAATCCAATGCTCCATATATTCAAAAAATGTGTCACATAAACAATGTAAATAACGCAGTCTTGTTGAACTGTTTAAAGAATAGGGGAAAAGAATCATAGGGCATCAAAAAATTTGTCTGCATCGCTGTCAATAAGAAAAGTGTCCAAGAGGCTGGCAGCGTTGCCCCGCTGATTCTTTGCCCAAAAAATAGGCCAGCCCTTTGTTCATGTGAAGAGTGGGTCATCTGCATGGCGATATCTCAAATTCTTTGCCCAAAAACTTATCCAGCCCTTTGTTCATATGAAGAGTCGGTCATCTGCATGCCGATATCTCAAAAAAACCAAGTGGGCAATTTATTTATTGTAAGTCTGTCAGCTTATCACACTAATATTATGAAGGCGAAAGGTTGTGAGTGTGTGTGTGTATTTCATCATCATCATCATCATCATTTCAGCCGATTGACGTCCACTGCTGGACATAGGCTTCCCCCAAAATAGGGGGTTTGCCGTAATCGCCACGCTTGGCAGGCGGGTTGGCGATCGCAGTATGGTATGGTGGTGGAATGCATAGAGAACGCTGCTGCCCATTCTCCGGTACGACCCTTAGTCGCCTTTTACGACACCCACGGGAAGTATGGGGTAGTGTATTTATATGTTTGTTACTTCTTCACGCTCAAACGGCTGGACCCATTTTAATAAAATTTTGAATGGAGGTAGCTGACACCCTGGATTAACATATAGGCTACTTTTTATCCCGATATTCCCACGGGATCGACATTTACGCGGGTGAAACCTCGAGGCGCAGCTAGTATTATGTAAATATTACCTGCTTTGAAAATAAAAAAAAACACTGTCAGAATGAAAGCCATTGGCTACTGTTACTGTGTTACGTAACTTCCCCTTAGGTCTGTCTTCCACTCGCACTCGGCATTAAATTAATCAAGTTTTCAACTTACTACTACAAAACTACATTAAGGGGCTTACATGACCTAAAGCGCGGTCACTGTCGACCTGCATAGAAAAGAAAGAGAAGCGCGATGACACAACTCTGGTAATTTATTGCACAATATGAAGCAATTATTTAATTACAAAAAATCTATAGTTTGGACTAAAAAATTAAAACACTAGTGTTTTAGTATGTTGCTTGTAGAATAATCTGACAAAAAATCACATATTATATTATATTAGTAATTAGTAAAAAGAAAGTTTTTAGAGGTATCTTCATGATTTTTTTTAACGTATCAAATATCATAAAAAAACTATATTAATCATAATACAACTATATTATGTTTTCAACACACTATCTACCTAGCATATATCCTGAAGAACATCATATATTTTTCTCATTTTGTTTACTTACTGCAGTCGATCACATACTTTTATTTTTTCTAAAACTTGCGTTATTTGCGTTTAGGTGCTGAAAGCCCCTTAAGCTTTCAAGCTAAACATTAAGCTTAAGTACTGTTCTAGGTCATGAACTGCACTTTTTGTCTGGACTTAAACCAATAAAGTGGGTTACTTCGACCAATTTACAACCAGCGTTTGACCTAGATTCGACCAACTTGTTGGCTGAAAAGTTGGAGCAATACAATCTGTATACTTTGGATTGCACCGTGTTAGGTCTGTAGAAGTTTGTTGAAGCTAGATTTGTTGGAAACATGCTGGTAAAAAAGTTTATACTTTTTGCCTTTAGAGTGGTTCGAGGTTGGTAATTTAGAAGGAAATCTGAAGGCGCTCTTTTTATATAACGAGACATAACCTTTCGTATCGACTTTATACATATTAAGCAGTGATCGGAATAGGTAGAGCTATTTAGGTTCATTGACCACAAACATTGCTGTTAATATGGATATTTCACGGGATTCCGACTGATACTACGGGATTTTATTGAAATAAGTGAAAAGTTTTGTTTAAATAAGTGGATTATTGTTGATTATTTTAATTAAGATTTTATTGTAAATACATATCGTTCTATTTGATAATGTTTTGATTTTCTGAGGACCAGATAATTTGTATGGTAATATGTTTTTGTACAACTTCAGAATAAAAATGTTTAAATGATTGTTGATTCTTGAATAAGAAATTGTTACGTAAAAAATGTATGTGGTTTAATTAATCAAGTTTATCTATTTATTATACTATTCTTAATCCCGTCCTTCTTAAATTTTACCCGTCAGAAAGGAAGTGTAATCTTTCATTAGCCCCGAAGGCGAGAATAGTTTTTTTTTTAATTTTACTACTTAAAAACCAAATCCCGGGACTCGGGGAATATCCATATTATTCTAACCTATGGCAAGTACATAAAACAGCTCTACCTATTCCGATCTATGATAATAAGCCTTTAATGTTCCCACTGTTGGGACACAGGCCTCCTCTCTTGAAGTGGAGTGGGCTGTAATCTACCACGAGAGCCCAGTTCGGGTTGGCACGTGTTTCCAAATTGCTGGTTCTGGGAATGCCGGTCCCCTCCCGATGTTTTCTTTCACCGGTTTGAGTGCAGTGGTGATGAAATTATTTACACAAACGAAAGCGCCCGTCTGGGTTCGTACCCACGACATACAACTTCTAAGTCGGGGCTGTTATCACTGGGCACCACTGCGACTTTGATAAATTGCAGCATTGATAAATTGAAAGTTTCAACCGTCCTTTTTCCATTATTTCAACAAAGATTCAAGCTTAATCAGATCGACTTTCCAACCCTTTTGTCCTCAAAAAACCACCAAACCCCGAATAACAGATACCATTGTATGCCTCTCAATGTCTGTCGGGTTCACCTTTTGCCTCATATTTGTAAGGTCAGGAGTACACTGGACGGTATTATTGAGAAGGGACAATAGCCAAGGGTGTGGACTCTACCGCGTGACATTAACCCGACCCGCGTTATTGTGGACCCGTCTACATAAGCACATTAGTTTGGCGGCTTAAGGGTAGTTATTAATAGAACTTCGAGGCTTGGGGTTTCTTTAAAGTAAATCTTGGGTAAGTAATCCTACTTTAGATGTGTGTCCAGAATAAGTTATAGGTTAACTTCGTTTGAGAGGTTTACCTAGGTTAGGCTAGATTGTATTATACCTAGTCTCATCATTCTTGGGTGTTAAAAGCCTATTTTCTGCCGACTATCTCTGACCACTGTGTCTTTCTTTCCGCCAAAAGACCATTTTAGACACGAATAGACATGGTGCTTACATGATCTTACCATGATTTTTGCCTTAGTTTATTGCGCCATTTCTTCTCAAGGGTAGTCATATAGGAAATGACTCCATCTATATTATTTTTTAATATGTAAAAATGATTCCGATAACCTATTTACAGAATTACCAATTTCGTTTCATCAATTATACACGAATGGGCTGATTTTTCAGTACATACATACATACGTAATCAGCCTATAACGTTCCCACTGCTGGGCTGCTGGGACACAGGCCTCCTCTCGGTGAGAGGGAGTGGGCCGTAATCCACCACGCGGGCCCAGTGCGGGTTGGCAGATGTCACATGTCTTCGAATTTTTGATTCTAGGACATGCCGGTTTTTTCACGATATTTTCCTTCACCGTTTTGAGAGCAGTGGTGATGAAATAATTTACACAAAATAAAGCGCCTATCTGGGTTCGAACCTACGACCTACAAACTCGTAAGTCACTTGGCCACCACTGCTCTTTTCTGATTTTTCAATAGTCAGTTGATTTTTATCTGACGAATAAATATGACAGTTTGACATATTTTCTATACAAAAGCTGTCTAACCGCAATATATACTCGTCGGATAAAAATTTACTGACTATTGAAAAATCAGACCTAAAAATACTACTGTACTTCGAAAACAACAAGTTGGTATTACAATCTCCTTCTTTCACGTCGCGCGTCGTCACAAGTTTGAACGAAAATGGCTTATGTTGAAAATACTGACATACTACGGTGAGCCACTAAAATATTATCGTCATTACTCATGAAGACTCTTATCACACCCTTATAGAAATAGAATAACAGTCTTGATACTTGACTACACAAGTACACATATCGCTAAAAAAATGACCCATCAAAAACATGAAACTTCGCCACACTATCCTTCGCTCTCCAAAAATACCACTTCCCATTACGTATAACGGTACAGTGGCGGCCAAACGAAGTAACCCACCTCGCAGAGACACGTATTTACATTTCACATTTACACCATCGTGCATCGGTACTTAATTGATACTGTCCGTTTGTAAAGGGTGATGCAGACGCTCTATTTAATGTTGAAACGAAATGAGAATTGGATTACCGGTATTTGGGTGAGCCGGTTCTGTTCTGTGTTCTGTTTTTAAAGTTGAATGCGAATTGTGGAGGAATATGTTGGAATATTATTTTAGGTGGTTTAATTTTTGTTGGGACTGGGATGCTATAGAAATATTTGCTGAATATAAATCCATACTAATATTATAAATTCGAAAGGATTTTTTTCTGTCTGTATGTATGTTACCTTGTCACGCCTAAACCATTGAACGGATTTCGATAAAATTTGGCAGAGAGATAGATTCCATCACGGGGAACAACATAGGATAGTTTTTATCCCGATATTCCCACGGGATCGACACTTATGCGAGTGAAACCGCGGGGCGCTGCGAGTACTATCTGTTTTGTTTGTAAACTTAATTGATCGCATTCGCTATAATTATGATGTAGAGCAAATGTAATAGCGAAATCAAAGAGTAATATTAGTTACTTGCGCCATGTTTTCCTCGAATCAACACTTTTCAGTTAATTTACTTATATTCAGCCCTAAAATAATAATATGTACAATTGTATAAAGTTAACTTAATATACAAAGTTTTGTGTAGGTGTTGTGTGGGTCGTCAGTTCGTCACAAAATCCGCAAAGGTCAAAATGGTATAACAAGATCGTTAACATTCATTAATGTTTTGGTTAAGCTAATAAAACGAATAGTCCAAGAACATTCGACCCATTCAGTGCACGTGAAACTAAAATTAGTTTCAAATTGAAGTTATAATTTAAATCACGATAGCAAAATCACCCTTTAAACCGACCTTTGTGTTCACAAAATAATTTCACACTTCAACACCGGAGACGCGTTTGATTTTACTAAGCGTGACCTTTTTGCGCTCCAATCCTGATGCATAACCGTAAAAACCAGGCCAGATGTTTATTATGCTGACTCACTATCCTTAAACCCACAAAACGAACTCTATCCCCGCGGCATAAGGTCCGTTACAATAATACGTGACGATATGCTTGAAGATGCAATCCAGTTCGATTTGAAATTCAATAAAATTATCTGCCAAGTCACATAGAGCAGTTTTTAAGATCGCGTTCCGCTTTCGTATAAGTAGATCGTTGTCGTTCAATAATGCTGGAAAGACGGGAAATGTTCCTTAAAAAGTTCTTGAAAAAAGTGTGAATTTGAGATGTAATTTTATTTGTCTTGTAAAATGTACATTTCAAGGCTCTCGAAGACAGGAGCGACCCGACGCGCGACGGTGCGATGTTTTCATAGAAATTATTCTACTAGAGTCGCGTCGCGCCTCTCTGCGGAAGCCTTTAGCTTTATAAATATGTACCTAACATTAATTCAGTTGGCGTTGGAGGTTGTCGAAATAGAAGTTCCAGTTTTGTCTAGACAGAAAACCGTGATTTTCCTTTTTCGGATCATTCCACACGAAAGCGAAAAAGGTACGCGCTACCACAAAATAGAATTCGCACACAACTTTACCTTCGACCGTAAATACAGCTTCCCAAAAATAAGGCAAAAACGCGCAAAAAATATAAAGCGGTTTTCATCCGACCATCTGTTCGACAGGCTTCGAATCCAAAACATCGGATGAGTGGATGTGTCGGTCGAGAACACCTGTCTTTTTCGGTCAGGTTTGAACAATAATGGAATCACCACCTGGCATGCTCCTATTTTTTTTTACAGCATATAGATTGGGTTAGGTATAGCCAACCAGCCAACCGGTTTGAATTTGATCGTTTTCTGCGCTGTATCCGCGCTTCCTTTCTCCGGATTTAGGCTGTAGTTCGCATGAATATTTTAAAGGCTGAGCGCGTTATAATTATCCCTCGCTGTAGGACCGACGACGATCATTGTATTGTCATCAGCCTAAAGATTTTAATCGCTAGATTTGCCCTCACCGTGAAAAAGTGTCCATACTCAGATGAGTGAGCTCACATATTTTTAAAAAGCGTTTCCATGACTACTTGTATTGTCATCAGCTTAAAGATTTTAATCGCTAGATTTGCCCTCACCCTACTTAGTCACGCGAAAAAGTGTCCATTTTGAGATGAGTGAGCTCACATATTATTAAATAACGTTTCCATAACAATCAAGTCAAATATATAGATAAAACATTTATTCAGTGCACACAAAAGACATAGCAACACACAAGCAATTGCAACATGATAACAAATTACATTAAGGGTGAATTTCACCAAACTTTTGTAACTAGAATAAGTCATAACCTGAGAATAAATTTTGAATTTTTTAGTGTTTCCACACTAGAACTGTCAGACGTCTAATGATAAATGATTTTATTTTTGTAAGTAGGTTTGTACAAACACTTTTACACGTCAATCATGTTTTTTTTTAAAACAAGATGAGGTCGGCGTTTCCTATCTGACTACTCTGAGAAGAAAGGCCGAAACAAACTCAGAGGTCAGGTCAGATCAATATATTATTCCATGGATAAAATATATCTGACTTTAGTTAAATAAACGCTTATACCTACATATAAAAACAAATCACTGCGTCAATGTGTGTCCGAGGTGTCAAAAGCATAATAGAAACGCGATTGTTTTTTGAAGCGGTAGGGCGAATCTAACGATCTAAATCTTTGCATCAGTCTACATCTACGTCTTAAGAATCCCTGTACATAATTGCTACATGAATAAGTTAACAACTGTCGCGTCGTTATAAAAACGCTGACAAAGGAAGAGAAATTTGAAATTAATAGCCTAATTTCAAATATCTCTTGCTTCGTTATTAACACAGATGATGGCTCCTAATTCCATCAAAGAAAATTTTCGCCCAATTGAATTTTTATAAGTACTTTTTTTATGAAATATTTTTTTGTTATTTTCAATAAGATGGACTGGAAAAAAAATACGTGTTTCGTTCACAAAGGGGTCTTATTCAAAATGAATTTCAAATTGAAATTGGTTTTCGCTTTTGCACGGAGCTGAGGATTTATAAGAACAAGAACAATATTGATTCCGTGAAGCATCAAGACTGCCTTCAAAGTTTCTTTGATAATCGCTATTATTAATTGGAATTATGCAAACGAGAGAAGTTCCGTTTTTGACTGACAACTGCGACGTCTTTTCTCAGAGCAGTTTTTGTTATTCCGCTTCTCTTTTGTTTATGGTATTGTGGGCGTTGTATTCCGCTCCTCATTTGTTTATTGTATTGAGAGCGTTATGTTATTCCGCTCCTCTTTAGTTTATGGTATTGTGGGCGTTTTGTTATTCTGCTCCTCTTTTGTTTATGGTATTGTGGGCGTTTTGTTATTCCACTCCTCTTTTGTTTTTGGTATTGTGGGCGTTTTGTTATGCCACTCCTCTTTTGTTTATGGTATTGTGGGCGTTTTGTTATTCCACTCCTCTTTTGTTTATGGTATTGTGGGCGTTTTGTTATGCCACTCCTCTTTTGTTTATGGTATTGTGGGCGTTTTGTTATTCCACTCCTCTTTTGTTTATGGTATTGTGGGCGTTTTGTTACGCCACTCCTCTTTTGTTTATGGTATTGTGGGCGTTTTGTTATTCCACTCCTCTTTTGTTTATGGTATTGTGGGCGTTTTGTTATTCCGCTCCTTTTTTGTTTATGGTATTGTGGGCGTTATGTTATTCCGCTCAGCTCTTTAGTTTATGGTATTGTGGGCGTTTTGTTATTCCGCTCGTTTTTCATTTATGGTATTGTGGACGTTTTGTTATTCTGATCCTCTTTTGTTTATGGTATTGTGGGCGTTTTGTTATTCCACTCCTCATTTGTATATGGTATTGTGGACGTTTTGTTATGCCGCTCCTCTTTTGTTTATGGTATTGTGGGCGTTTTGTTATTCCACTCCTCTTTTGTTTATGGTATTGTGGGCGTTTTGTTATTCCACTCCTCTTTTATTTATGGTATTGTGGGCATTTTGTTATGCCGCTCCTCTTTTGTTTATGGTATTGTGGGCGTTTTGTTATTCCACTCCTCTTTTGTTTATAGTATTGTGGGCGTTTTGGTATCCCATCGTGATTTTCTTTGCCCTTATCGCAATTTATTTGGGGTCGGCACAACCTGTTTTTTTTACTTGAAATAGGTTTGCTCTTGACTCTAGTCTAGGTCAGAGGTGACAGACAAAGTCGACGATGGAGTGAGCTTACCCAGAAAAGCCTGTTTACTCTTACTTTGAAGAGATTCGGGTTGTCTTCCACCCTCTTCCTTCCTCGTTGGTCTAGTGGTTCGAAATGCTAATGCTGTGTATGAGGTTCTGGGTTCGATTCCCGGGTCGGTTAAAGTGTTATTGGGTTTTTCTAGGCAAACCTGCTTTCTAGAAATATACATGCTCAAAGAGCTACTTTTATAAAAAAAGATTAGGTAGGTAGGTAGGTAGGTACTTGCCAGGAAATGGAAATAATATTAAACTCCCTCTCACCGAGAGGAGGCCTGTATCCCTGTGTATTATGGATTAAACGGCCACAAAACAACATTCGTTCCAATCTTAGGTTATTCTTAGAATAAAGACTCCAGTTCTTGTTATTTATTGCGTTGACTAACTTAAGCTCAACACTTTATAAAAATGTAAAATTGTGAACTTGTTTCAATGACTGAATTGTTTTAAATAAACCTAGTTCTAGAAAAGACCTGATTTTTTTTTAATCTGAGTGACTTACTTTATTCAAAATAAAAAAAAATAAAATATATATTTATTTGCTAGAATATGGACATAAGTTTCAGGATATGCTGAAACAAATTCACTGTAACACACATGGCGTGCAAATGTATTCACAATCAGCAATGTCAATTAATCTAGCTTACAATTTACAGCTTCTATTGATTTGTCTTCTAAATAGTCCTTATCTTTTAAATAGTAATAGTTTGAAGAGTATTTTTTTAAACATTGTCAGCGGTAAGTCTTGCATACTATTTGGTAAATGATCGTAAATAATCATCGACATGCAGTATACATTTTTCTTAAATAATTTTAGTTTTATTGGTGGCAGCCGAAGTCTATCTTTATGCCGTGTTCGGCTATTTGGCCTGTCCGTGCTCGTTTCAAATAAATTGTAGTTCCTCTTAACAAAAATACATATTTCAAAGATATATAAACATGGCAAAGGTGAATGAATGAATGAATGGAGAATGTTAAGTTTTAGAAATAGTAATAATATTATAATTCCAGAACAATTTCTGTAATTCTTTTTTGCTTTTCGTAAGCCCATGTCAGATTAGACAGACTTCTCCTATTTTAACGTCAGAGGCTTTTCAAGATGGGTGTTTGCCAAGATTTTTATTTATTGAATTAAGTTTTCTTCGTCTCCATACTTATATTGGCACTGGTACCAGTCAGAATAAGTTACGAGTATCTTGCTTAGGATTAATAGGCTGATACATTTTCGTCGTTTTCGTTGAGCTCCATACGTTCTGGGTTGAGCTAAACGATTACTGAAAAATACCTAATCTGTGTGGTTCTTTCGTCAAAAGACCATTACAGACATTAATCTACGAGTTCCTACATGGTCCTTACACGATGTGACCAAGATTATGTCTGGACTTTAAAAGAGACTTCGACCGAGCGATTGTAAAGATCGGCGTACATCTCTAGAGTGACTTTTGGGTCTTGTAATATCTTGCTGATAAACAGCCTTGCCATTCATGTGCTAGAAAATAATGCTCTAAGCAATTGCTTAATTTGCTTATGGGCTAATCCGGCACTGCTTCTCAGGGCCGCAGGGGTAGTCAGATAGTAAATGTCGACTCCATCTACCTAGCTTATTTTTTTTTCTATATGACGTGTAAAAAAGATTCCAATAAACTATATATTACAGAATATTGCAATTGTTTGTTATTAAATAATGCTAATATTAGATTATGATTGTAACATTTTTACTTTGAAGGATTTGTGGGAAGCCTTTGCCCAGCAGTGGGACAGTATAACTGACAAAAAAATGCTATATAATTTAATATTGCTATTCCAGTTCATTTCATTTCTTCATGTTGAAGTTTATCCACTAGGTACAGTCAACAAAAGAGATAAGTATACAGGATCGTCGGCTATAGTTGAAGTTTAGTAAGAAACCGATAGATGTTCTCGAATAAATTTAATTTTATTAATAGATAACAAACAGCTCATTTGTCAAATCAAATTTCAGTCGATAACATCCATCGGTTTCTTACTAAACTTCAACTATATCTGACGATCCTGCATACTTATCTCTTTTGTTGACTGTACGCTAGCGGTCCGCCCCAGTTTCGCACGGGTGCAATTTTTTTGTCGAATTTCCGAAGTTTTTTTAAAGTATACAAACCTTGTCCTAGCAATACCGAACACAACAAAAAAAAATCCAATTTGGTGCAGTCATTCGGAAGTTAAGCGCGTACAGATTTGGCGACTTTGTTGTATACTACTTATGTATATGGATTATAAATAAATAAATAAAAATATTCCGCTCCTCTTTAAAATTCGGAATTAATAATTATTCATTTTTACTTAGATACAGACGCCAGCCAGCACATCAAGCTACTACAATCTGTCAAATTTCTTTAATAGATTTTCAACTTTATCGCTAAAGCATAAGGTTCAAAGTTGATTGAGAAATTTTGACAGTTTCGGGTAGCTTGATGTGCTGGCGTCTGTACCGACGTATCTTGTCTCTACCACAAGTTCAATGCCCTTATTCATTACTCACTAATTGTCCCAGTAAACACTAATTACTTCATATATCGTTATCATGATCATCCGACAAATTAATGTAACGTAAGATAACGCCTGTATTGTTGTTCCACCTCAGAAGGTGGAAGGCAGAGGTTTGTACCTTCGGTACACGATTTCAGGTTTGGTCCCAAAGTAAAAGTTGTTCATAATGATGAGTACAATGACCTCTTAAGAGGTTGTTAATGTTTTACCAATAACCCTGTATATTTACCAAGGGTATTACAACTACACATAACATAATCTAACATGGCCGCTGGCCACATGGCCTGACTGTCGTTAAGGTCGATTTATCTCAGTTAATAATAAACGTATTCTTTGTTACAGGTATGCATGAGTCAAGGATGATGCATCTCGATGGAATGCTGTTGGTAATAAAGCTAATGGACCAGGCTCCAGGTCAACACTAATGGCTTGTATATAAATGTTTATATACTTAGAAGAAATGGGAATTCTTTGGTGACGTCATGGGTTCGCGCATACTGAATTTTTTTTTAGACTGATATTTTTGAAAGCCATAAAAATAAACGTAACGTAAGTTCGAACGTTTTTAAAATTGGAAATATATTATACTCTCTTAAGTATAGTGTTTTACGTAATTTTTGGGCGCGGGCCGAAATTATGTCGATAAATTTTCATGAAATGCATAAGGGCGCCGAATTTTCGTCGTGTTCGCAAGGACGTCTGTGTTGACTCGAGAATTGAGAATCCAACAGACCGCATTCCAGCGCGTCAAAAAAACGCACTGTTGCTGTTGTTGTATAAGCAGTACAAAAAAATCGCCGCGGAATAAACGTGCTCATACGTACAGTCAAGAAAAGAGTAAGTAACTTACTAAACTTCAACGATCCTGCAGGATCTTTGAAGTTTAGTAAGAAACCGATCGATGTTGTCGACTGAAATTTAATTTGAATAAAAGAGCTGTTTGTTTTCTATTAACAAAATTAAATTTCAGTCGACAACATCCATCGGTTTCTTACTAAACTTCAACTATATCCGACAATCCTGCATACTTATCTCTTTTGTTAACTGTACCTGGTCTTAGGCAATTTACACGAGTCTTGACTCAATCAGCACAGCCTAAATTAAAACTTTATTTGAACAGTAGTCCACATCTGTTGACTGACTTCTAATTGAGCTAATTAGGTATTACTAGAAATTAATTATTATTTATCTAGTCAATTTCAAACTAACTAGTCCAATTGTTCAAAACAACTCCTGAAAGCTTTTCTGCTTAAAACAGAATTTGGAGACAACAATTGAAATAATTTTCTATAGGAACTTATTCAGTTGTAACGAATAATTTACTTAGGACGAGGAAGCCGGTAATTTGATAGGATATCGGAACATTTTTTTCAAGATTCATAACTCAATCAACTTTATTTCTCACCACAATATACATGACTCATTTTACATTAGACAATTCGACAATGACACATAGTTCAGGTAAGTGTATTGTGGGAGACTGGTGCCTAAGCTAGGTTCGTGGCCTGTGTTTCAGGGCACTAGAACTGACTGAAAGGTAGGCTTTTTATTTCAGCAGTGAATACAGGGTGGCTGTAACATCGACACTCAAACTATAGCCATGAATTCAGTACATGATTCTGAACCCTGCTGCGTTTAAATTTTTCGTATATTATTAAAAAAAAAAAATCTGTTCCATAGGTAGGTTTTTTATTTTCTACTAGCTGTGCCCGCGATTTCACCCGCATAAGTTTCGATCCCGTTGGAATATCGAGATAAAAAGTAGCCTATATGTTAATCCAGGGTGTCGGCTACCTCCATACCAAATTTGATCAAAATTGGTCAAGGCGTTTGAGCGTGAAGAAGTAACAAACATATAAACACACACTCACAAACTTTCGCCTTTATAAATATTAGTGTGATGAAAAAGCAGCTTTTATTTTTGATCGTAAATGCAATGTCTAGTTCCTAGAATGTTTACCAGCTGACGATTCCCAAGATTCTCCTCATATAAACATTTTCAATATGTATGTGAAAGTTTGTGAATATGAGGAGGATAATACGGGAATTAAACATAACTGACTAAAAGTGGGTGCTATGGGTACAACTCTGCCCAACCCTTTGGGGAAACAAGCCGTGATGTTATGTAATGTATGGCTATAGTCCGAGTGGGAATTGATGACTTTCACCCGCGTTAAACACTCTACTTTTCATTTCGAATTTAAGGAAAGTAAAAACTAGTAGTTTTTCTAAAATATTTATTGATAATAATTACATGAATAATAGGTACCTATTTATTAGTCTTTTTTAAATTTGAAGTATGGAACACACCACGTCACCGCCACATGAGTAGATTCAATGTCACCACCGCGGGCCGTCCCGCTTACTAGGGCCCGTATTATTATCATTCTGTCTGCATTCTTACTTTTACCATTTTTCATAAATTAGGTACTTAGAAATCACGATAATCTTGATAAAAATTACTAAAAATTGTATTGCGACGTGACACTTTTTAGTGCTGACCGTCCACCCAACTTTCTTATTTCGATTCAAAACTTGCATACAGCCTAATCGATACTCGCAATAAACAAAATGAAAAAAAATTGTAGAAACTGAATAAAAACTCTCTAAACTAACAAAATGTATTGAAATGTAAAGTGTTTGCAGAATATCCAATCTATAGAATTAATTAATTATCATCATTCTCAAAAAAAACTTCTGGAAAGCCTACCTAAAAATGTTTACTGGGAATTGTAGTAAACTATTAGAAAGTATCAAAAATAAAATTCACAATAAATAATTGTCCAATAAATTAAAATAATTTTAAACAGCCAGCGCATTCCGAATACAAATTCAATTATAGAAGCATTTCGGCGCGAAATTCAGTAAATGAGGTACCTATGTCCGCCTGTCTGTTATTGACATGATATTAGAAGAGATTGAAATGATATTAGAAAAACATACTTAAATCATTATTATAAACAATGCTTGTTGTATTTATTGCTTAAAATAATTTTATTTTATTTTCAAATATCGATTACATTCGTCATATTAATTACTCGAGTCAATCGAAATTTAAAAAAAAACTTGTTTGGAATAATCGCTTTCACACATCATTGCAATAAAAAAAATACAATAATGGTCGGCGATTCTGAACACAAATTGAGTAGTGGTAATGATTAATACGTATTATTGAACCTGTGTTTGAATATTACGTTAAAACCTGGGCATTTTCGTGTTGTTTATAATATTATCAATAATATTTGTCACATTTTAAATCTTATCTACATCTGTGTGTGTGAAATTTGTGAAAAGTAAAATAGTAAACACACACGATTGGCGCGACACTTCGACATTAGATATCAAAAAAACTTCATTACCACTACTTATTTATCTTAAACTATGGATAAATTCGTCAAATAATTAAATGATGTATATTCACAGTCCCATATGGTAAAGTCAGGATGTTCGAAATCCCCAATTTTTATGTTTTTTAGCCTCGACCACAACTGACATCAAAATGGTGATTATCGTACTTAAGTATGTTGAATTTATTCAAGGTAAATTATTAACTTGTGCGTTAAATATGAAAGATTTAATGGCGTTAACATAATGAGCTTTTTATCCAACTCTCCTAGTTAACGCACATTCATAAGATTTGATGGGTAGCATAATAAATATTTACATAATCAATTAAGGGTGTCGTATGGTCTGACTGAGCTGACTACCTAACTAAATTTAGTTCTATTTTCAAATTTCATTCCCGCCCTAGGGAGGGAAGCAATTACTATGAGTATTTCCCGCCCAAGGGTGGGAAGCAGCGTTTTCCACCCGCTATTCGGATCAAACAAACACTACTTTCCGAGTATGAGAGATGAAAATGTTATTACTAGAAGCTACACCGAGAACACCGAGAACTGCAAACATCCCTCTTAGATTGTTGAGTATCGGATATCAATATAAAAAGTTGGTTAGTTTAACTTTTAAGTCGTACTTAAAAGTCAGGACTGTGCTAGTTAAAAAGTTTACGTAATAAGATATCTTCGCCAAGTAGATAGGCAGATACACTTGGATATTTCGCCATTCGTGTTTAGTCCCGTAGGTTAGTTATTGGGCACAATTCCAGACTCTGAAACCCGGAATCCTACTGAGAATTTCCTTATTTCCAGTTGTACATTATGTGCCAAACAGATTACCTTAATAAATAAATAAAAACCCGACAGCAACAACTGTTTGGGGAATTGAACCCAAAATCTCACGGTCAGCAGTTGCGTTTAAGACCAGGTCCAAGAGGTAGTCAAGAAGTCAATACGTCAATAATAGAGGGCGTGTCAGAAAGGTATGGTCAAACTTAAGGGTTTATCAAACTGAACAACTTTCTCCACGGGGCGAACATCGGAATCGACAAAAACTTATACAAAATTTCAATACCTATTCGACCCAAATGTATGAACGGCTGATAATTCTTTCACAGCCTTGAGATACACCCTGTATATACCTCGTCAAAACCTCAAAAATTTCAAGCGTTCAGACAAGCGACAGAAACAGTACAGGGGGCCTAAAAAGGCCACTTCGGTATAAGGATACCATTATGAATCATAATATGGCGAAGACAGTCCGTGTTTTTCTTTTTTTCGCTGCACTACGTAGGTATAATGAAAGAGATTGTGATTGGATTTGGATTGGATTGATTGGTATTTTAGCACAGACAAAAAGAAATAACTGAGAAATCCTGCACCAATGGGATTTGATACGATTAACTTAACAGTTAACTGTCCATTATGATTCATAATGTTATCCTTTTATGATTCTACAAAAGTGTCCTTTTTAGGCCCCTAGACCTCAAGCAATAAATAAATTCCTATTCCCAAACTAAATCCAGCAGAAGAACCATTGAAAAGAAGAACCATTGAAAGATTCTTATAAAAAGAAATCGCAATTGATACGAAAAATAGTTCCATAACTACACCTTTCAGGATTCCAATTAATCCAATAAGCGTCTAGGAAAGTTCGCGATTCCTTTAATTTATCTCTTTTCCCACCATTCAGCTCGCGAGAACAATTAAGACGATTTTCAACCCTCTGACACTGGATATCCGATCTCTAGTAGATAGGGGGATCAATTAAACGTATGGGAAGTGTTAATTAGGGATTGAGTAACAGATATAATCATTATTTGGTCTAATTAAATTCGGAGAAGCCGGCTAAATATACCTACCAAAGCTACTCTGGCTTGCCGTGGATTACGTGGATTCCCTTTTTTAGGGTTCCGTTGCCAAATGGCAAAAAACGGAACCCTTATAGATTCGTCATGTCTGTCTGTCTGTCTGTCTGTCCGTCTGTCTGTCCGTCCTTATGTCACAGCCACTTTTCTCCGAAACTATAAGAACTATACTGTTGAAACTTGGTAAGTAGATGTATTCTGTGAACCGCATTAAGATTTTCACACAAAAATAGAAAAAAAACAATAAATTTTGGGGTTCCCCATACATAGAACTGAAACTAAAAATTTTTTTTTCGCAAACCCATACGTGTGAGGTATCTATGGATAGGTCTTCAAAAATGATATTGAGGTTTCTTATATCATTTTTTTCTAAACTGAATAGTTTGCGCGAGAGACACTTCCTAAGTCGTAAAATGTGTGTCCCCCCCCCCTGTAACTTCTAAAATAAGAGAATGATAAAACTAAAAAAAATATATGATGTACAATACCATGTAAACTTCCACCGAAAATTGGTTTGAACGAGATCTAGTAAGTAGTTTTTTTTTAATACGTCATAGATCGTAAACCGCAATTTGCCTTTTATACAACCAACTCAAATATAAAAAATCTAAAAAAACATTTAATTTCATAAACCCTTATGCATAACCCCGGATGTTACGGAACCCTCGGTGAGCGAGTCCGACTCGCTCTTGCCCGGTTTTTTTTTTTTAATTTTTTTATTTGCAATGTGCGTTTTGTTTGTGCAGAATAAACAATTTTTCTTTCTTTTCTTTCCGTCTTACAGACATTATTCTTATTCTTATTGACATTATATACAGACACTTGAAATTTTTCACCTCTTTTTTAGTGGTTTTAATGAGAATCATAACACTTGGTTTTAGTAGGTTTTTATTATTATTATTTTTTTTTTATTATCTATCCTTTTGATAGATTCTTATTTTGTAAATATGAGGACTTTGTAGGCCTTATAGACTTTAGATCTGTAGACCATTTTCTATTTTATCAAGTAGGTACTTGGTACTTGTTGTCAGGCCTGCGCTGTCCTCCCATACCTACTGTAATCTGGAAACATTGTAAAAGCAAATTATTTTTAAAAAGAGTAACCATGGAGTTTCTTGCCGGTTCTTCTCCATAGGAAACGACCAATTGGAACCGTGCACCTAGCTTCTGACGTTTCATAATATGTGCCCATGTAGGTTTATGTGAAATAAAACATTTTGATTTTGACAGAGAGGAGCGAGGTAATAGTAGTAGTATAAAATGGTATATAATATAATATAAGTATAAATAATGGCTTCCATTTTGACAGTTCAACAACATTCATTGCGTTATTTACGTTGTTGAGTAGACAAATTTTTCAAACATATGAAGCAATGGATTTGCAATATCCTTCACAATGATACAGATTGTGGTTGTGTGTTACGCTAATAGAGTGCAGGGGGCCTAAAAAGGCCACTTTGGCAGAATCATAAAAGGATAACATTATGCATCATAATATGGCGAAGACCACCATTTCAGCCGATAGACGTCCACTGCTGGACATAGGCCTCCCCCAATTTTGGGGGGGTTTGCCATAATCGCCACGCTTGGCAGGCGGGTTGGCGATCGCAGTATGGAGTTTATGAAGCGTTTATGAATACAAAATTTTATCGAACGTTTTAAAGGCTTATCGAGCATTTTAACTAATGAACGTTTTAAAACTTCTATAAGCTTTTTTTATGAATAAGACCGTTAGGCTATAGGTTTGTTAGTTTTTTACCAATCCGACCGGTAGTTCCAGAGGTTAGCGCGTTCATACAAACTCTCTCAAACAACAAACTAAAATATTCTTAGTAGTACAGATTACTTTCTTTGTTTTCTTCTGTTGCCCAGCAGTTAAATGTTACAGGCTAAATTAGAATGGAAGGCCTCCCACAAGGTGGACCGATGACCTTGTGAAGGCCGCAGGAACCCGTTGGATGCGGGAAGCACAGGACCGGTCGAAGTGGCGGTGCTTGGGGGAGGCCTATGTCCAGCAGTGGACGTCTTTCGGCTGAAATGATGATGATGATGATGAAATTAGAATGTGTCTGTCTCAGTACCTACCTAAGATGCAGGTATCGCCACCCTGTCTTAGGCCGCTTTCCGAATTAGCTATAGTCGCTCACAGCGCCCACATCACGGATACCGATGTGAGCTCTGTGAGCGATTATATCGGATATCTATGGCTCACATCATTTCACATGCGTTACGATTTAGATATTACGATTATGACACAATGCTTATGACACAATGCTTACTGTGGCCTTAGTGTGAGTTTTTTCACTCACGTTCGATTGCGAGCGCGTTAGAATTTTATATGGGAAGAAGTTATAGCGCCACCTGGTGGTAATTAGGAGAAACCTAATTTCCCATACAAAATTCTAACGCGATCACAATCGAACGTGAGTCGAAAAAACTCACACTAAGGCCACTAAATGTAAAAACGATATTATTACAGTATTTCTTTGTATTTCTTCTTCTTTGGTAAGGTGGCGGCTGTCAGCCAGAAGCACTATTTCAAAAAATGCCACGTTAGTTTAATTTTAAGTTAAGATGCAAATCAAAACAAAACACACACTGACACATCCTCACACACACACTGTCATTTTTGACAGCGCTCACGGTGATATTATTCTAAGGCATGGTCGGCGTTATCGCTAGATGGCGCATGTCATAACGTCATCTATGACGATTCACTCTAATTCGGTACGGGTTTTAAACACTCTCACATCGATTATTTCCCATCTCGGAACGCAGGGTTTATCTCAACTACCATTCGATCTAAAGCTTATATCACTCCAATGCATTCCTTTGCCTATCCGAGCAAGCCGCCTCGAGGCGCCACAAGGCGATTCCCCACCTGAATTCTACCGATAAGATATCAAACACTAGCCAGACTAGGTCCTCAGAACACACCCATTGTTCTAAGACAAGAGTATCAACGTATAATCTTGCCGAACCATTTGAGCGACCTGAAACAATAAGTGCACGTCCAAGGGGCGTCTATACATTGTCTCCCAAAAGCGAAGCTTGCATTACTTGCTATGAGTACGTCTGAGGGACGTCCGGATTACGTCTTTGAAGCTCTTGGTGTTTATGAGGTTTCTGCTTAGGAAAGTTTGGGTAAGCTTTTAGTTAAGTTTATTAGGGTCCTTGGGTTAGGAATTAGGGCAGTTAAGCATGTTAATTACAGTACCTAAAAGTCATTTTCATCTATGGTAATTTCGAAGAATCATCATCATCATTTCAGCCGAAAGAAGTCCACTGCTGGACATAGCACAACCACTTCGACCGGTTTTGTGCTTCTCGCATCCAACGAGTTCGGGCGGCCTTCACAAGGTCGTCGGTCCACCTTGTGGGAGGCCTTCCAACGCTACGTCTTCCTGTCGCCACTCCAGAACCTTTCGGCCCCATCGGCCATCTGTTCTGCGAGCAAGGTGCCCTGCCCACTGCCACTTAAGTTTGGCAATTCTTCGTTCTATGTCGGTTACCGTGGTTGTCCTGCGGATCTCTTCATTTTCGAAGAATACACACACATAACATCACGCCTGTACTCGCCAAACGGTTCGACAGAGGTGAACTTATAGCACCACCCACATTTCGCCAGTTATGTTTTAGTCCCCAAGTCATGGGGCGGGATTACTGCCATCAACCGGGAACAAATCCAGACGAGAAGAAGGAGAGATTAAGAAGAGTACTAATGTGATAATAACCAAAGCTTAGACAGATTTGAAGCCTTCTTAGCGTACCTATCCATGGCAAAAAGTTCAAACATCTTTGGCCCAATATTCAGCTGCGCGAACTCCGCTCTCTGACACAGTCCGAAGATCAAGTGCACAGATTGTCATCTGTGCACTTGATGATCTTCGGGCATGCGTGTTAGGTTAGGTTAAATTTGAAGTTATTTACAACAAAATAGACTGTCATTTCATCTTTTTGGAAACTGCTAATTGCGTAGCAGTGAATAGATATAATACTAACAGAAGAATATCAAAAGAACAATATACAAAAGCGCAATAAAAATACATACTCCTATTGTATAAAAAAGTTGTCTCGATGTAACCAAAACAAAAAAACTGGCGCAGATTTTGCAATGCGCGCGACATGTCGCCGCTCAAGACAGGTGGTTCAAAGAAAGTATAGAGCTAACAAAGATTTAGAAGTCACAAGTAAACAAATAATTTATTTTTGGAACCTAAATTTATATATAGGTAGTTGCTTACGCAATGATAGAATGAATATCGCCACATATCGGTTTGCAACACGGGTCAGAATTTACGCATCCGAAACACTTACAAAAATAGACGAGATAATAACGGAATTGGACAAATACCAACCGACCTTTTTAAACAATAGATCAACAGACGACCATATATTTACGCTTAAAAGGGTCTTAGACGAAGAACGGCGTGCAGGTAAAAGAATTTATGTACTCCCCCTTCGAAATAAAAAAAAACCTTTGACAATGTCGACCTCAAGGCCCTAAGGGATACATCCAATCACAACGAACCAACAAATCGCTAACCAATAGGACCATCTTGCATGATACATGGCCTAAAAGTATCGGCTCTTACTAAAGTTAACAGGTCAAGACTCAGAAGACATGAGCGAGTTATCATTAGAAACTTGATTAACCACTCTAGGAATAAACCAAGACAAAAGAAAATGCATGAAATCTTAGACGGAAAAACAGTAACCAAACGCATCAAGAACCACAGGATGTGCTACCTCGCAAATGTCTACGGGCGCCGCAACCACACCTACTGCATGCAGCAATGCAGTACAAGGCCAAATCCAAGAAGGCCGACCTATTTACACATGGAAGGACAATATAAAACAGGACATGAGGTACTTCGACAAGGGAATCAATTTTTGGACGGATACAGCTGGGAAAAAGCTAGGCAGATGATGATGATGCCAGCTGAAGACAGAAGTAAGATCAAGATCGCTGCTAGTGAAACTTACAAAAACCGGAAACGGATAGTAGCGAAACTTCCGACGAAGACATTGAAAACAGCAACATCTGACACAACAAAACAAGCAATTACATACAAAAGAACCGAGAAAGCAGTAGAAGTCCGTCAAAAGACGCACCGATGAAGCTCGACCTGAACCAACCTGGCGGCAAGGTCGATAAAAGATGCCCATCCATAGATAATAATTACCCATCTCTCCACTAGTCCAATGCTTACTCTAGGATGCATATCCGGTAGGCTCTTAAATCCTTACCTATCCTACGGGCACGTCTTCCCTACCATTACCGCGCCCCCCGGTCTATTCCTTGATATGTAATGGTCGCTGTAGCACCATGAACATGAGGCTACAGGAGCTAGTGCGAATCTTGGGGTTCATTCGATTAATCGAGTCTGGTTTAACCACGCTGGGATCGGTGCAATTCATTCATTCATTCATTCAGGTAGTTGCTTACGCAATGATAGGAGGAGGAAACTTGAATTCCGCCAATTATGTAAGAAAAAGCTAAGATACTCGTACTTAACACTTTGTGGGATACTAAACGCGGCTTATAAGTCGATTCGCAAGAATTTACTCGCCCGAAACGTGCCCATCGTCACTCTTAAATAATATATTTGTTTTTAAAGTAGACTCGCCCGAAGTTAATTTATTTGTGGGAGAGTCCATAACTCCAGAAATATGTATTAGGCAATTGGCACATTTTGACTTTTATGCAATAAAGTATAGAAAAAGGGCAGAAGTGATTATTATAAAACGTGTACGAAAAGTGCTCAAAAGGCTGGCAGCATTGCCACAATGTATGACAACCTGGGTCAAATAAATTTATTTTATTTATTTCTTTCACTGCTGATTCTTTGGCCGTTAGCTTTTATCTATACATATAATAAAATTGTAGAAAAGTGGTGTCTGTACAATGGAAATATATTAAAAAAAAGTAGCAGGGGTTGTTATTATATCGATGCCGAACCCGAAAATGTAATTAAATTTTTTTTTGTCTGTTTATCTGTTTGTCTGTTTGTCTGCTGTGTTTGTGCACGCTAATATCAGAAACGGCTTATTCCATTTAGATGCGGTTTTCACTAATATATTGTAGTAAGCTTCACTTAACATTTAGTGTTTATTTCATGTCAATCGGTTCATAAATAAAAAAGTTATGTCAATTTAAAGAATCACGGCGAACATTTGTTACGGTATTCTATCAGAGTACGTAAACGCCTCGCGCCTGCGCGTCCGTGGTTATGTATACAAGGTGTAACGGAAAGGGGGTATCAACCCTGAAGGAGGTGAATGAAGATAAAAAAAAAATTTGGACCTCCCATAGTAATAGCACATCAATGATTTACTATTACTATGGGAGGTCCAAATTTTTTTTCATATTTCGACCTATGTTCTTTTGGGAAATTTGTTCAGTTTCATGATCACATTCACCTCCTTCAGGGTTGATACCCCCTTTTCGTTACACCTTGTATAAAGCGCGCTGGGAGCCGCGCCGCTGCCATAATTCCGATCCAGCCTGTCCCTTGCTGCCCTCTCCCAGCGACGCCCTAAGCCGAGGTCCGTACCCCACAGGGGGTGCCCTTAGCGTGTAGTCGCTTAGTTTTTAAGTTTATATTGTGTAGTTAAGTTGTGTATTATGCCCTGGCTGGAGGCCTTAATTTATTGAGGCATCCACAGGAAAGCCAGGTTAAGCAGTCGACAACCCCTCAGGTTGAACTGCGAGATGACCATTTCAAAAGAAAACGCGCCGCTGCCATAAGGATTCAGTTATTCGTAGCGAACGCACGTATCCTGGAGAGTATAGGCGAATAGTTGGATTCGATTATTGCGATTCACTTGAATACTGACTGTTTGCATATTTCATTTATTTATATTTTAGGGTTTGTAAGTTAGGTTCTTTTTCTTAATTTTCTTTAAAATTTTGTAAGTATTTGGTATAGGTTAGGCGGTTCTTTTCTTGATTTTTTCTAGCAATTCTTTTGTTTTATAAAGTTAGTACGTTTGTCTGTGTAGAAGAATAGCACCACCCCTTACTTCCCGTGGGTGTCGTAAAAGGCGACTAAGGGTCTCACCGGAGAATGGGCAGCAGCGTTCTCTATGCATTCCACCACCATACCATACTGCGATCGCCAACCCGCCTGCCAAGCGTGGCGATTATGGCAAACCCCCCCAAAATTGGGGGAGGCCTATGTCCAGCAGTGGACGTCTATCGGCTGAAATGATGATGATAATGACGTTTGGTTTACACGTCTTAACACTTATTACTTAAACTGTGATAATTTTAGACTGTATAATAATCTGTAAGTATTTATAATTTAATTGTTTACGATAGTACGTGTTTACTAAATAACTGTGTGTTAAGTAGTAAGTACTATTTTATTGTAAGAATGCCTCGAAGAAGATCCAACCTCTCCCAATGTAGCAGAAATGCTAAAAGGATGAGATTAGTTCGATCACAGGAATCTGAGGAAGGTCGTGAGGCAAAAGGCTCTCTGCACCAGGCTAGGTTTCGTGCTGCAGAAACTTCGACTCAGCGAGAATCTCGACTGAGTTCAAATCGTTCTCGAATGATGACAACTCGAAATAGGGAAAACGGGGAACAACGAAAGGCACGTTTATCTGTCGATCGCGAAGCTCACGCGCTACCGCGTGAGTCTGAGACTTTTGCTGTCAGGGAAGTCCGCCTGAGCTCCCAGAGAGTACGGACAACAAATGCTCGATACCAGGAGACACAGGACGAACGGGAAATACGTCTCACTGCCGATCGTGAAGCTCATACACTATCGCGTGAGTCTGAGACTTTCACTGACAGGGAAATTCGTCTGAGTTCTCAGAGGGTTCGGACAGCAAATGTTCGATCTCAGGAAACACACGAAGAACGAGAAATACGTCTCACTGCCGATCGTGAAGCTCAAGCACTAGAGTCTGAGACTTTCACTGAAATTCGCCTGAGTTCTCAGAGGGTTCGGACAGCAAATGCCCGGTCTGTAGACGGTATATGTAATTCAAAATATGCTGCCCGAAAAGTCACTATTCCACGCGGACGAAGTCGCAGGCACAGCTAGTATTATATAAATATTATATTTTTTTACTAATTTAATAAAACAGCAAAGAACATTACAACAACATTTAAAATCTGTCCCCTCTAAACATTCCACCCACCACTTCACAAGATGCCAGGACCAGATGCCACTTCTCAACTGCACTTGGCTTTACTAAAACATCTGGCATCCAATCTTATTTCATGATTTTATTTACGGCTTTCTTATAAGCCTCACCTGTTCAGTTCTTTCGCTTTTGTGTGAAGATAGGCCTTTTTAGGGTTCCGTGCCCAAAGGAATGATATTTATATTAAAGAGGTAGATATAGCACTATCGCGCGCAAATTGTTGCAGACAAATTCAGACAATTGTTGTAGTTTCATTTAGTCCGCTAATAGCAGCAAGCAACACACTACTGATAGCTATCTCTTTCTGTTTCATACGTTCCGTATTATCTATCGCAGTAAGTACTTTGTAATAACAATGCAACAATTCAGAACGTCGTTCAGTATGAACAGATCTTTCCTTTATAATATCATTGACCCAAAGGGTAAAAATGGGACCCTATTACTAAGATTCCACTGTCTGTCTGTATGTCTGTCACCAGGCTGTATCTCATGAACCATGATAGCTAGACAGTTGAAATTTTCACAGATGATGTATTTCTGTTGCCGCTTTAACAACAAATACTAAAAACAGAATAAAATAAATATTTAAGTGGGCTCCCATACAACAAACGTGTTTCTTTCGGCGTTTTTGCCTCGTGGTACGGAACCCTTCGTGTGCGAACTCGCACTTGGCTAGTTTTTTGTTGGTTTTATGAAGTAGTACAAGCATATTGGTTAGAATTAAAGTAAAAGCTGGCTGTCTATATATTTTTAAGGAGTAAAGAGAAAATCGCGGTCCGGATCTGTTCTGAATTTGTGCACGGTTCTTCTGCCTAGCCATTTCCCAACTATGTTAACCCAGGCTTCCATTCTAGGTCGATCTTCAAGGTTAAGCTACGATTACCGAGGTCGGTCCGTGGATGGATGTTATTGGGATTTCCATCAGGAATTTCTCAGTAGCCACCCGAGTCTGGATCTGTGCCTGGTTGATGGCAATTTAGGCCCGCTTCCTATTACATGGGGACTCAAACATAAAAACTGGCGAAATGTGGGTAGACGTGGTCTCTGCCTGACCCTTCAAGAATTACAGGCGTGGTGCTATGTTATTTCATCTCTCAACAAAATAAACATTGCAATTTAATAATTCATCATCATTTCAGCCGAAAGACGTCCTCTGCTGGACATAGGCCTCCCCCAATTTTGAGGGGGGGGGGGGGGGGTTTGCCATAAGCGCCACGCTTGGCAGGCGGGTTGGCGATCGCAGTATGGTATGATGGTGTAATGCACAGAGAACGCTGCTGCCCATTCTCCGGTCTCCCTTAGTCGCCTTTTACGACACCCACGGGAAGTATGGGGTGGTGCTATTCTTTAAGTCCGGCACCACACAGACATACAGACACCACACAGATATTTAATAATTAAATGCTCCATATTTCGCTGGAGACCTAAAATACCTGTCAAAATATAATTTCTGACGGCTACATATTTCCCTTCTCGTTTGTGAAATCCCAGAGATTGTGCCTGTCTGTACAAATAGCTATTATGATAATATTTAGTAATGTATTCAAGTCTGCGATAAGCTTCTTGAAGTTATGTCATGGATTTGTATCTATGCCAAGATGGAACATTGCTTTTATTGTTATACGAGAATAAGATTATTTCTTTGTTTGTTTAATTCTTCGTTTTGTTGTTTAGTGAGTTTATTTTATGACTCGTTTAGGAAAAGTTAGCCCGTTCTTTACTAACATAACCTTATGTTAGTGGAGTAGTCGTCGAGTCAGGACCAGGCCCGTGCCGGACGGCGCGTACGTGTTCCACGCGCGCCTCAAAGAGATGTCAGCATCGAGGAGGGGCCCCCCTTAGGGCCGAAGGCTGCCGGGTCAGCGGGATTGTCCGAAAGGGTTACCGCTGGCCCGGAACATAAAGGGCTGAGGAAGGAACACGGGTGGGTTTAGTTAGTAAGAGTCTGACGCTCATTTGATGATTTCCCACTCGCAAAAAATTCATCATCACTGCTCTCAAACCGGTGAAGGAAAACATCGTGAAGAAATCAGCATGTCCTAGAGCCAAAAATTCGAAGACATGTGGCATCTACAACCCGCACTTTGCCCGCGTGGTGGATTACGACCCACTTTCTCTCAATGAGAGGAGGCCTGTATCCCAGCAGTGGGAATATCATAGGCTGGTGCTAAGAAAAGTTAGCCAGTTCTTTATTAACATACCTTAAGTTACTTGCATTAGTGAAATTGAAAGAGAATCACACTAATATTATAAATTCGAAAGTAACTCTGTCTGTCTGTATGTTACCTTTTCACGCCTAAACCACTGAACGGATTTCGATAAAATTTGGCAGAGAGATAGATTGCATCCCGGGGAAGGACATAGGATAGTTTTTTATCGACATACCTCACGGGCGAAGCCGCGGGCGGAAGCTAGTAGAATATATTTTATGTTAAGACAAAAATTTGAACGCGAACGAAGTCGCGAGCAAAAACTAGTCTTCAATCAAATCAGACTTTCCTCATAACTCGTAGGTACCCCATCACTTATCCCGACTCCCGCCATCTGTCAAAAGATCACAGTTAAAATCAACCGCGTGGCTTTTAACACTACCTACTTCAGAACATTAACAGTCGTTCCATTTACCTCTCACTCCTCTCAGCACCGCTTCGTCATCATCCAACCCTCTAAGTAAACAACTCGTAGTTTTCTGTATTTATTTCTTTCAAGAACGTTTGTTTTCTTAGCTTGTCGGGACTTTTTTAACTTGATCGCGGTCGTGTGCCCCTGGCTTATAAATGTCCGTCGCATTTGAAGGGTTGAGTGTGCACAGTTGTTTTGGAAGTTCAAAATGTGTATTTTCTTTCATGTGGGTTAAATCAAGTAGGACTAATAAGGTTTCTTTTAAGTAACGTTTAAAAAAAAAGAGGTAGGTATAATTTGGGGACGAGCTTGTGGAAAGGTAATAACAGCCGCACAGATTCCTCGATCAGGTTAAGCTAAGTTTGCCGGTTAAGCAAGTTTGGTCCGTGGATGGGTGGCAATTTATACATACTGAGAACCCTCCGTGCCTCGCGGTTGGTCCCGGCTGTCATTCGTGGATCTGTGACAGTCGTCGGAATTCGCCAGAAGCTCGAAAGTCTGACAACCAGTCTCATCGAGGTGTTTCGTATTACCCAGTAACTGGGTTGTGGAGGTCAGATAGGCAGTCGCTCCATGTAAAGTACTGGTGTTCGACTGGAAGCCGACCGCAACATAGTTGGGGAAAGGCTAGGCAGATGATGATAAGATTCAGAATCAGATGCGACTAGTTTTAGTACTTAGCTTAATTCAATATTCGTAAAGTACATACGTAAATGTAAATGTAGATACAAGTACAAACTTACAAAGAACAGAGAAGTGTAATAGAAACCCGATCTCTGGCACTAGGCCAGTTCGTAAATGAATTCCATTTGATAGAAGAAAAAAGTTTCCTTCTCCGAGAATTATCTAAGTTGGCAGGAGTTCATTATTGTCCACATTTATGAGGACATTTGTGTTGCACTTACTAAGGTTTACGGGTAAACCGGTAAGTGCCTAAGTGGGTAATAAACATAATAAACCTGGGTAAATAGTACTTTAACTATCAATAGTAAAGTCTTTATTTGAGTTGATTTGAGGCGAAAACGTCAGAAGAGCCCGCGAAATAAAAATTTTCTTAAGTTTTTTGCTTGCCTTTCCGGTCAGTGTCAGGTTGTGTTTTGAATAAAATATAATTCGCGACCGTAAAAGTATTGTATTTACATAATAACAACCATCTACATTCATAAAACCCTATTTATTATAAGTATTTTACTAGCTGCGCGGTTTCACCCGCATAAATTTCGATCCCGTGGGAATATCGGGATGAAAAGTAGCCTATATATTAATCCAGGATATCAGCTACCTCCATACAAAATTTTATCAAAATTGGTCCAGCCGTTCGAGCGTGAAGAAGTAACAAACATATAAACACACACACCTACACACTCACAAACTTTCGTCTTTATAATATTAGTGTGATGAAATAAGTAGTTATATAACATAAGCATAATCAACCTATAAAGTTCCCACTGCTGGGACACGAGCCTGCTTTCTCCTGTCTGTTTTCATAGATTAGGCGTTTTTTAGGCATGCACGTGATATTATTTCGTTTTGATAATCATACTTACGTCTAGTACGAGAGATAAAATAAAATTTAGAGATTTGTTATTTGGGAAAGCTGAATTCTTCAAAAGACAGGCAGAAGCATGGCGAGCTATATCACACTAATATTGTAAAGGCGAAAATGTGTGTGTGTGTTTATTTATATGTTTGGTACTTCTTCACGCTCAAACGTCTGGACCAATTTTGATAAAAAAAAAATAATGGAGGTAGCTGACGCCCTGGATTAACATATAGGCTACTATTTATCCCGATATTCCCACGGGATCGAAACTTATACGGATGAAACCGCGGGGCGCAGCTAGTCTTAGAATAAACCGCTTTAAAGGTCCCCCATATCTTATTTATTCAGTACAACAATAACCTCCCCCGTGCGGTTAAAACGAACGATATGACACTCGATAAATAGGCCCATATCGTTAAAGAGGGGTTCTTAAGGGGCTTACAGGACCTAAACACAAAAAACGCAAGTTTTGGAAACAATAAAAGTATGATCGAATTTAGTAAACAAAATCAGAATAATATATGATATTCTTCAGGATATATGCTAGGTAGATAGTGTGTTGAAAACATAATACAACTAATTTGATACGATAGAAAAAAATCTGGAAAATACCTCTAAAAACTTTCTTTTTACAATAAAAACCATACTAATATACATACATTCTGATTTTTTTGGCGGATAATTCTACAAGCGACTTACTAAAATACTAGTGTTTTAGTTTTTTAGTCCAAAGAATAGATTTTTTGTAATTACATAATTGCTTCATATTTTGCAATAAATTACCAGCGTTTCTCTTTCTTTTCTATGCAGTCCGACAGTGACCGCGCTTTAGGTCATGTAAGCCCCTTAAAAAAAACTTGGCACACATAGATTGTTTCGGGCCGCTGTGTCGGAGATACGCGTACCTAATAAAACAATGATTGACTCTGTACAGGGACAAGTTCGTGACTAGAATTTTACGTCCATTTTTATATCCGAACATAAACAGAGCAGCGTGAAAGATTCATAATACGGCTGCGTTGTGTTTGTACAGACTAGACGAGGTGTGTGACATATACTGCTTGGACCATAGAGGATTACTGCGCGCATTCCCTGAGTGGTTGTAGTGTGTAAGAGCATATTCTGTCATATATGAGCATAGCCGATGTTCATTTTATATGCTTCATTATTTAGGTCGTTCGCTGACTCCGTTATTTATACGCGGAGTTCACACTGCCGTGCCGTCTCCGCAGAAATAGGCGTACTAAATTAAACTCTTCAGTTCTCACCCTAACTTTTGCGGGATTTTTTGAAATTAAGAAAAGCTTTAATTGGAATAAATTGGAGGCTGGATTAGAAGGTAGAGGAATTGATCAGTAGCAGCCCGGAGTCTGGATTTGTTTCCACTTAATGGCAATTGTTACCATCGCGGGTAGAACCTGGATAATACTGGCACGGGAATCAAAACTCAAAACTCAAAACTCAAACCATTTATTTCAATTAAACCATTTACAGGCACTTTTGAATTGTCAAGAAGTCGGTCAGTCAGAAAATATGAAGCTAGTTGCCCATTCCAAAGCGTAGGTACCTATGGAGAAGAACGGGCAAGAAACTCCATGGACACTCTTTTAAATTGTATTTTTACAAAAATATTAGTTACATCATTAATGTTGAATTTACAAGTAAATGTGAGAACGATGTAAAAAAAAATACGTACGCGTTAAGAGCGTCCAGAGTACAGCAAATAGTAAGAAGACAACAATCATAAAATAATTAAAAATAAGCCGAGGCAGCTGAGTGATGACCAGCCCCAACTGACGGCGCCCGTTCACGAACATGACGCATAGATCAGCACCATTCAGCTCAACCATTTTGAAGGGAGCTAAATGATCCAATACACACGCCACCGTCAGCGAGACATTTGTGTGAGCATGACATACTATCAGCCGCCATGGCACATTCAAGTCAATGAAAGACATATTACCCGGTAAATGGTAAAGAAGGTATACTTACATAGAACTCACATCTGTGCTATGCAGTTATACAATGCAAAGGAAATTGAGTTTATACAATGCAAAGATAATCTTACAATCTTCAGCAGCTCCAATAGTATTTTCCAGTGTTAATCAATTAGTTGTGGTTGTGGAGCAGGACCAGCATTGAGCCAGGCATTTTTATCAGCGATGTAATCCCCTAACTTATAATATGCCTGACTGCATAGTGTGCGTTTTATACAAGACTTGAATTTTGTCTCATTCAGTTGAAGAATGTGGGGAGGTATTTTATTATAACATTTTAAACAGTACCCCATAAAAGATGAGTCTACTTTAGCGAGTCTGAAACCTGGTTGAACTAATAGGTCCCTATTCCTAGTACTATAATTATGTCTTTCACCTCTTTTACCAAAAAGATGTAAGTTTTTTCTTACATACATGATGTTTTCGTAGATATATTGACAAGGCACCGTCATGATGTTAATTTCCTTAAACAGTTCCCTTAGAGAATCACGCCTACAGAGGTTATATATGGCTCTGATGGCTCTTTTCTGCAGAATAAAAATAGAATCGATGTCTGCAGCCCGTCCCCAAAGCAAAATACCGTAAGACATGATACTATGAAAGTAACTAAAATAGACCAGTCTCGCGGTATCTACATCAGTAAATTGGCGGATTTTTCTGACAGCATAAGCTGCTGAACTTAGCCGTCCTGCAAGAGATGTTAAATGAGGACCCCATTGTAGCCTTGAGTCGAGCGTGATCCCCAGGAAAACCGTTTTATCGACGAATTCTAGTTTCTCTTGATTCAATACTATCTCACAATCACTACTCTTTATATTTGGTAAAGAAAATCTTATGCACTTAGTTTTTTTCCCATTTAATACTAAATTATTAGCAGTGAACCAACTTTGGACCTGCACTAGGGCGTTATTTACGTCGTCATAATTTGTAGCACGTCTATTTACCTTAAAAATTAAGGAAGTGTCATCAGCAAATAACACCATTTGTGGTTGATTTTTTAATAAATGGAGTAGATCATTAACATACACTAAAAAGAGGAAAGGACCCAATATCGAGCCTTGTGGCACACCCATTTTTACTGTTAAACCATGTGAATTGACACCATTTATTTGAACTTGCTGTTGTCTGTCATTTAAATAAGAACTAACTAAACTGAGCGCAAGTTTTCCAAGCCCGTAATGCTCAAGTTTCAAAAGCAAGGTTTTGTGATCGACGCAATCAAATGCCTTAGAGAGGTCACAAAAGATTCCTATGGCGTCTTGGGCCTCTTCCCACGCGTTAAAAATGTGTTTTAATAAGGTTACACCGGCATCGGTCGTACAACGTCCTTTGGTGAAACCATATTGTTGATCGTGAAGGATTTTACTCGTGTTAAAATGATTGAGCATTTGATTAAGCATTATCTTTTCAAACACCTTACTGAAAACCGGCAACACGGATACGGGTCTATAATTATTGGTGTCTTTACTGTCCCCAGATTTGAAAAGTGGTATTAACTTACTGAATTTCATTAATGAATGTGGGTATTGGCACAAGAAAAAAGCCTATGCAATGATTGAAGTCGGGCTGTGGATGATGATGATAATGGCAATAGGCCAATAGGCCCTAATACCTAAGTATAGACGTCAGCACATCCAGCTACCCGAAACTGTCAAATTTTCCCAATCAACTTTGTATCTTATGCTTTAGCGATAAAGTTGAAAATCTATTAAAGAAATTTGACAGATTGTAGTAGCTTGATGTGCCGAGTCTGTACATAGGACTTAAAATGAAACCGGGATGGTGTGCTGGCGTGTGTACAGATGCCAACACATCAAGCTACTCGAAACTGTCAAATTTTCCCAATCAACTTTGAACCTTATGCCATATCTATAAAGTTGAAAATCTATTAAAGAAATTTGACAATGCTTGAATACGAGGCTTTTGACTACGTTGTATCTGTGTATTATGTCTTTTTTAGGGTTCCGTACCTTAAAAGGAAAAAACGGAACCCTTATAGGATCACTGTTATCGTCCGTCCGTCCGTCTATCAAGACCCTTTAGCTGGCATACCAGTATGGTATTCACCAATCAGAAGTTGTTATGGCTAGCTGATTGGTGAATACCATAATGACATGCAAGCTACTTGCATACTTTTGTGCCAGCTACTGGCATGTGTATCCTTAGCATTATTATGGTAAAAGCTTTTCAATTAGCGATGAAATTAGCCTATTTGAGGAGATTAGTTTGTTATCGCATGTTCAAACTGATGGGTTCGTTATAAAGGATTAATTCACAGGATATGTTTATTATAGGTGGATTCGCTGATTTAATAGGCTTTTTGGTGTATCCATTATCCATATTAACAAGCAGAGATTAGCTTGTCTTTGACGGAGCAATGCTGACAAAGAAAAAGGGCACAATTAGCATTTTTTTCAAAATTGAGTAAAAAAACTGGCATATGCGCCTTTTTTTTGCCAAATATGTATATAACTCAATTTAGGAAAAAATGTTAGTTGTGCCCTTTTTCTTTATGACGGCAGAATGGTTGCCCAGTGGTATCGGCCGCGATTTACATCTTGAAGGTCTTCGGTTAGAACATGACGGGCGCTTTATTTTGTATGAATTATTTCATCACCACTGCTCTTAAAAACGGTGAAGGGAAACATCGTGAAGAACCCGGCATGTCCAAGAACCAACAATTCGAAGACATGTGACGTCAACCTACCCGCACTGGGTCCGCGTGGTGGATTACGGCCCACTCCCTCTCACCGAGAGGAGGTCCGTGTCAGCTTACTTATTTCATCGGTTTGTTGGCAACAAAATGATCAATTATGATCAATGATCATTATAAAAAGCAAAAAAAAAAAAGAGAGGGGCCCATGGCTAAATAATAACAGCCGCACAGGTCGATCGATCAGGTTAAGCTACGTTTGCCGCGGTTGGTCTGTGGATGGGTGACCATCTTTACATACCGTGACCCCTCCGTGCCTCGGAAAGCACGTTAAGTCGTTGGTCCCTGAAGTCATTCATGGATCTTTGACAGTCGTTACTGGTAGTCAGAAGCCCGAAAGTCTGTCTACCAGTCTTACCAAGGGGTATCGTATTACCCAGTAACCCGGTTGTAGAGGTCAGTCGTTCCATGTAAAATACTGGTATTCAGTTGCATCCGGTTAGACTGGAAGCCGACCCCAACATAGTTGAGAAAAGACTAGGCAGATGATGATGATCATTGTAAAAATAATAATTAAACGTGTGTTATTTGAATATCAATGTGTTAATGTTCTCATTACATTTTTTATTTACAAGACGGTGCAGAAAAACATACACCTTTAATTTTTTATTAAGTATGCAAATATCCGACAGCTGATATTTATTAGAGATAATTATTTAAATACTTACATACAAATAAATAAAATAGAAGTGTCTGTTAGTAATGTCAAAATTACAGTTTTTTTACTAAATGCATATGAAAATACCTATATACAGTGCTTATAACAAAACATTTTTTTTTGTGTCTGCCTGTCTGTCCGAAACGGCTGTACCGATTTCGATGAAATTTGGTATGGGTATACTTTGAACTCTGGGAAAGGACATAGGCTGAGACGAGGGCGAAGCCGCGTATGGAAGCTAGTAATATATAGGTTGCTCTTATTGTTATCAACAAATAATACAGAGTAACACTGTATGAAATGTGATTTTATTTTTAAAATTTTTGTGAAATCGTTACGTACCTATTGATTCACGTTTATTTATTGGATGCAAACATTTAATTGATTAAATAACCTTTCGTATTTATTTAAGTACTACCTGCTGAGTTGAAATCGGAGATTTTATTTCACAGAAATGTTTACTTATTTAAAACAAATATTTTATTATTCTGATATCATTTTAGTTTCAATATTGGTAGAGCCAATATGAATGCTATTAATATTTTTCATTAAATTTATAACTTACCTACCTACTTGTTTTTCTCCTGAATATATAAAAATGCATACTTACTCATATTATAAATTCGAAAGTAACTCTGTCCGTCTTTATGTTACCTGTTCACGCCTAAACCACTGAACGGATTTCGATAAAATTTGGCGGAGAGATAGTTTGCATCCCGGGGGCCAGTTTTTATCGACATACCTCGCGGGCGAAGCCGCGGGCGGAAGCTAGTAGGTAATAAATGTTTTTACAGTAAGTTACTTTCCTACATGGAATATAACAATATTTGTGTATGTACAATTTTTTATATTGGGGCTTTCGCTAGACTAAATATATTTTCATACTATCTATGTACCTGTGTAATGAAATAGTAACGAAGTCAAAACTGAAAACTTAATATAAAAAAAAAATTGCTGCGGTGTATGGGAGTCGATGTCGAGTCTGATGCAGAAAATATAGCTTTTGGATTTTGTTCCGTTTATCTGTTTTACTGGCCGGATGTGGGTTATTCCCAAAGTACTCCATTCCTTCGTTCTAAAAAGATAAGAATCTCATACATTAATTCCCAAGTTACTCCAAGGAATTATTATTATTTATAAATACTTATTATTTTGTTCCCATTCTGCTCCATAGGTATCTGGAATTATTCTCAAAGTACTCCACCGATTATTCGTTATCAATTCTCAAACTGATCCATCTACATAATTACCTAGTTCCGGATTGGCGCAAAAACTGCTGAGCGGATTTGGATAAAATTTGTCACACAGATAGATAACCTGGTTTAACACATGGGGTACTTTTAACCCCGTAGTACGTTCCCGTGGGATATTTTTAGAAAACGGGGGAAGTCGGGGGGCAATAGCTACTTTCCTATACACTTGAGTACGAGCCACCATTAAGGATTGACATCGCAAGCAGGATAGCAGTCGTAAATTTAAATTACGTATTGTTTGAAAACCGCGCCGATACACGACCGGGATATTCAACTATCGTATGCTTTAATAGACTCATAAATAAAAGAATTAACTAGCTATGTCTTTGGCATCATTAACATAAATTGAAAGAAGAGAGGTCTTTGTCTATGACTTATCTTTTTTAGGGTTCCGTACCCAAAGGGTAAAAACGGGACCCTATTACTAAGACTTCGCTGTCTGTCCGTCCGTCTGTCTGTCACCAGGCTGTATCTCAAGAACCGCGATAGCTAAACGTTTTTGCCGGAACGTTTGTACGGAACCCTTCGTGTGCGAGTCCGACTCGCACTTGGACAGTTTTTGGGATTTGGTAATGTTATGTCTCTACAAAAAATAACTACATACTACTCAGTTAATTCACTGTACACATTTCTTCGGCCTCAACTGTACCAAAATGTACTAAGGCTTCAGGCATTTAATTAAAACTGTGCGAATTGAAATTCCCGCGTTTCAGAGGCTCGTTCGCTTTGTTTCCATTATCATTAACTGGAGTGCTATTAATCTTCGTTACATTGCCAATTATTGTGGACTGCAAGGAAGTCTGCAGCGTTTGGGAACTGTGGAGGTATTTTTATTGATGGTAAGGGTTCGACCCGAGCGGAGGGAAGTTTCGCAAAAAGACCGATACGCACAGTAAGAGCGGTTTCGCACTACGTCCGATCCGAATCCGAATAAAAGATCCGACTTCAATCCGAATTGAGAATGTTCCAAATTCGGACGGATAGAGCGCGGATCTAGTGCGCAATCCCTCATACAAATAGGACTATGGTCACTTCGGACCGGCATTTCTCTGATTCGGATCGGATGTAGTGCAGAACCGCTCAAAGCCTTTTTCTTGCGTCTCTGGTCCTGTTATTTGGGGTCGGGTCTCCTCACTTTTCTGCGCCAAGTTATTCTGTCTTAGGTTGTCGGTTCTGGCAATTTAGCTTTTTTTATATTTCACCACCAGGTCAATGGCGGGCGGCCTCTGCCTCTCTTTAGCTTTGATAGATTTACTGCAATTTGTACCACATGGTCTTCATTGCGTCTTTTGATGTGACCGTACCATCTAAGGCTATTTTTGACAATTTTGTCAGTGATTGGTGAGACTTTAAAGCTGCTCATTACGGACTTTGTCCAAGATCATCATATAATGCGGTGCAGGATGGAAAGTGGGCAAAGCAAGCAAAACGTGACTCAAACCTTTTCGTAGTTCCATACACCTCCCTCTCCCTCCTCTTCCTCCTCCTCCTCTTCTTCCTCTTCCTTGGTGGATATAGGGCTTAAAGGCCAGTTACATACCGTTTGTATACAAGGAAGAGGTTTCGGTGGATGATAAAAGTAAACAAGGAGATGGGAAAGATAAACATTAACTTTAACGTTGGGCTGGCTGTCTGCGGCACCGCCCACGTGTTTAGTTTTGATTTTTCAAGGCAAAATACCTATGAAGATGACCTATTCCGCTCTATGTTGCTCTAGTAGTTTGTCATTTGATGAGCTTAACATCATTATCAATCTTTAATGTCCCCATTGCTGGGACCTCTTCTCTGTGAATTGGAGCGAGCCATAATCCACCTAGCGGGCCCAGTGCGGCCCGCTAGGTGGATTAATGGATGTCAACTTTCGTTCTTATGCGGGAGATATTATAGTGCACAAGTGAGTGCGCAGACACAGGTGTCCTCACTCTTCCCTCACTCTCATAGTCTGAGGGGACGGCAATCCGACAACCCGGAGAGAGAGCAGGTACCTACTGAAGCATGGGGTATCACACCGCCAAGTTCCAAACTCCAGGCCGTTACTGAGAAATTCCTATTGGAAAAACCTAAGAACGCTTTACCCGACCTGTTAATCAAACCCAGAACACTTAGCAATACGCCTAAGACCACGATACCAACGTGCCAACTAACATCATTACTCAGAAAGCAACATTATAGTTAAGCTTACATCCAATTATTGCTGACAGATACAAGTTTGAACACAGACTTAGTCGCGATACGTTAATTGCGTTAGGAACTCCGTCTGAACGCGCCCTTACTTGAATTATGTCTAACTTGTTACGACGTTCTGTTTATTTCGCGTGTAGTTTAGATAACTTGATATTTAGAGGTAGATATTGAACTTATGGCGGCATCTACATCGCTATATGCGAACTACGCATTATAATGACGTCACGCAAAATCCTGCATCGCGCAAGCAGAGTTTACAGCTATGTGGTGTGTGTACCTTTATTAAACCCACATTTCGCCAGTTATGTTTAAGTCCCTTGTAATTGAGGGCAAGACTATTGCCATGGTCAGCGGGATTGTCCGAAAGGGTTACCGCTGGCCCGGAACATAAAGGGCTAAGGAAGGAACACGGGTGGGTTTTAGTCAGTAACAGACTGACACTCCCTTCCGCTCCACCCAGAGCGGGAGGAGTCAGTTGATGATTTCCCATCCGCAAAAAAAAAAATCCGGTCTGCTACAGAGAAATTCCTGTTGGAAAAATACAATATTGCTTTGCCCAACCTGGGGGTCGAACCCAGGACCAACATTACGCATTGCCTAGAGTTGAGATTGTCATGGAGACGCTATTTTATAATGTGTGGATTACACTCTTCCCAGTAAGGACACTTTTTCGCGTGAGTAAGTACGGTACCAACCCGCACTGGGCCCTTGTGGTGAGAGAGAGGAGAGCACATCACAGAGAGGAGGCATGTGCCCCTGCAGTGGGAAGAGTATAGGCTGATTATGAAGTACGGTGAGAGCAATCTAGCGATTTAAATCTTCGTAATGACCCATTTTATCGTATTTAGTCACACTTTCCCAGTAATTCTCTCTTATCTAACCTTAAAAGAACAGCTAAATCTTCGTCAAATCAAATGAGCCTTGGGTTATTTACGACCAAGTTTAATATTAAGTGAAGGGCGATCAATTATCCGGTCATTAAGACCTTATTAGTTAAGCTTTCAAATGTTTGTATGGCAGTTGGGCGGTTATTTGTTCTTGTCGCTTGTTTCCTTGTTAAACTAATCGGTTTGGAGATAGTGGGTCTGTTTTAGATTTATTTGGGCCGGTTTGAGTTAGTTTTTGGTTTAGATTTTTTGCCTTGGGGAAAATTTTGTAATATTACCCTACCCAATTTATTCGATTTGATAGCTATAGCGTCACAACATGGCGCTAAGTCGATCCTATTCTTATTTGAAACACATTGTATCCTAAGATACACTGATATTCGACTTCAACACATCCACGAAGAAGCTGTAAAATAATGTTAAACTAATGTGTTGTATGTAACGGTCGGCTGTCGCTGAAAACCAGCGGTCGGGCTTTGTGTCACACAGGGTCTTAGCATTATGCAGAGCGCTGGCCGTTTTGCGTGGATGTGACGCATATTTACCCCCAAATTGTTTCTTTTTAGGGTTCCGTACCCAAAGGGTAAAAACGGGACCCTGTTACTAAGACTTCGCTCTCTGTCCGTCCGTCTGTCTGTCACCAGGCTGTATCTCAAGAACCGCGACAGCTAGGCTTTTGAAATTTTCACAAATTATGTATTTCTGTTGCCGCTATAACAACAAATACTAAAAACAAAAATAAAATAGATATTTAAGGGGGGCTCCCATACAACAAACGTGTTTTTTTTCGGCGTTTTTGCCTTGTGGTACGGAAGGAAACCTTCGTGTGCGAGTCCGACTCGCACTTGGCCAGTTTTTTTGAAGTCGTTTAAAAAGGACAAAACAAAACCCATCTAATAACGTACTTAAGTTTTAATTAAAACACAAATTACATTTTAATTCTACAACAAAACTCTCATTTTGTTCAACAAATATTACTTAACCCTTCAAATGAAGCTTGAATACGAAACTAGAGCGAAATATGAAACTTTTTGGTTTCAAATAATTAACTAACTTTCGCTGGGACGAAACTGGTGCAAGTTTAAATGCCCGTGACCCTTCATAGGCAGCCGAGCGTGGGGTACGTGGGAACCCCAACCTCATACATGACTAGGGTTGGCAACTCATCAAATCGTCCCCGTAGAGCAAAAAGTCATTAAGTCGAAAAATTGTGTTTTGAGATAATGAGAATTCAATCTCAATTATAAGAAGTTTTTCACGTGTTTTAGCTCTTATAATATAAAGTAATTATATTTTATTCCCTTCAAATTAAAGCTAAAACATATGTATATGTAAAGGCAAGCCAAAGTTACAACGATTTTTATTTTAAAAATCTTTAATTCTCATTATCTCAAAACACAATTTTTCGACTTAATGACTTTTCGCTCTACGGGGACGAAATAACACGTATATTCGAGGCTATTCCCCGTGAGAATATTGTAGATGGCGAAAAAATAATATAGTAGGTATGTTTAAAAAAAGAAATAATAAAAACATGCATATTTTTTGTTACTTTGAACCTTTATTAACAGGTTTTTTTCTTTTTTTGAATGTATTATTGTTTAACTATCTCATAACTATTCATACAAAAATTTTAAATTAAGGTTACAAAATACCATTAATTCAGCTTTTTCGAGAATAATACCTGACCCTATTGCGATCATATCGCCATTTTGCATTGATATGAAAATAAAAGTTTCGCCTACTATTTTTTAATATTATGTAGGCCTATAATATAGCAGGATACTATATTATAAGGGTTGGCAACCCTGGTCATGACGTACATACCCACTTGCATACAAGACATTCTTCGTTGATGTGAACATCTACGTTTATGTAATGTACTTTGATAAATCGTGGGTAATTATTAAAGAAATATCTGTACGATTGATCAAATTATATGTAGATAACCCTTTAATTTTTTCTTCTAAAAGGAATGTTAATTATTTTTCGTATCAAGAGTATTTTTTATCTAGATTTAACATGTTTGGATTTGAATAAAAATGTGAGACATCATCATCATCATCATCTGCCTAGCCTTTTCACAGCCATGTTGAGGTCGGCTTCCAGTCTAACCGGATGCTGCTAAATACCAGAATATTACATGGACCGCCTAAGTGACCTCCACAATCCAGTTATTGGGTAATACGATACCTCTTGATAAGACTGGTTGTCAGGCTTTTGGGGCGTCCGACGATATGTAACGACTGACAAAGATCCACGAATGAGCCGGTGCTTCCCGAGGTACGGAGTGGTCTCGGTAAAGTTGGTCATATCCACAGATCAACCGCAGCAAGCGTAGCTTAACCTGATCGATCGATCCGCGGCTGTTATGGCTTAGCCACGAGCCATTCAGATCAGATCTTCATCAGATCAGATTGTCCTTATTCAGATCTGAGTCTTATAAAATATTACCTTGAGTTCTAAAACAAAAAGCTGTTATATGCAAAAATAAATTGTTCCAATCCATAATATTACTCAACATTAATAATGTATGTAATAAAAATTATAAAGATGGCCAATATAAACGCGGAAACGTGTCTTTATCACGCTATTTTTGTGCAAATATTAATTAATATTGTAATAACTTCACGTTATTGTTTCTTTGTTCAGGTGGCTTACCGTGTATTGTGTATTAACTTATATTTTCGTGACTAATTTTATTGCGTTGAACTATTATTTTTTTAGAACTAAGTATATTTGCGTGCAAAAAAATTAGCCCACCTGCTAGCATTTTTTTTTTTCTTAAAAAACGTTGCCCCACACTAGGAATTTCTCCTGTACTGTGGGTGCGTTTACAAACATTTAAACTGACATACACAAACAGCCAGACCCGGAACAACTAGATGTAGGTCATACAAATATTTGTTCCGTGGCGGGAATAGAACCCGCGACACAAAAACGAGAGACGATTATCTCAAAAATCGTAATGAATATAATTTATTATTGTGTGAAGGTAGGGTAGGGTAGGGCAGGGTACTGTCTGTGTGGTCTGTGTGGTGTGGTGTCGGACTTAAAGAATAGCACCACCCCTTACTTCCCGTGGGTGTCGTAAAAGGCGACTAAGGGGCGTACCGGAGAATGGGCAGCAGCGTTCTCTATGCATTCCACCACCATACCATACTGCGATCGCCAACCCGCCTGCCAAGCGTGGCGATTATGGCAAACCCCCCCCCAAAATTGGGGTAGCCTATGTCCAGCAGTGGACGTCTATCGGCTGAAATGATGATGATGATGATGATGACACTATATTTTGATAAAAGCAATATTCTTGACAAGATCGACTCGATTCTTCAGATCTCATAATCATCACTCACTTTTGCTAGGAAAAAGTACGTGACTTTTTTTGTCAATGAAAATGACTCATCCCAAAAGGGGGGGTTTGCCATAATCGCCACGCTTGGCAGGCGGGTTGGCGATAGCAGTATGGTATGGGGGTGGAATGTATAGAGAACGCTGCTGCCCATTCTCCGGTACGACCCTTAGTCGCCTTTTACGACACCCACGGGATGTATAAAATGACCATTAAGTTTTGTTTATTTGCGTTTGTTTAATCAAAATTGAAATTGATTTTGTTAACGGACTTAAAAAAAAAGGAGGTAGGTAGGTATTCAACACCCTATTTGTAAGTTTGCGATTTTCTCAAAAACTAAGGAATCAGTTTTGACAATTCTTTCACTAATGTAATCTACATACTTTCAGGAAGGTTTTTACGTACAATATATTAGGTTATTGTTAGTAAAACCTGTTGAATTATATTGTTTCAAATTGAAGACCCTGAAATTGAAACCTGAAATCGCGAAAAAAACATTTATGTTCGTAACCCATTTATGGTCGTATACCAATGTAGGGAACAGCTGATTTTTTTTTTTCGCGACTTCAGGCTTTGTCCCATAGTAAAAGTTGTTCATAATGATGAGTACAATGACCTCTTAAGAGGTTGTTAATATTTTACCAATAACCCTGTATAGGATAGAAGATATAGATAGACAGACAGTATAGATTAGTATATACATATTATAGAGGCTGTACCAAAGCATTACTAATCACCAACACGCAATATATCCTCCATCCTAGGATTATAATGAGCCCCCCAGCTCAATATTCCGATTGCACATTTGAGAAGCACCCTTTGTGGGACGCTCGTTCCCGTTGAGATGTACGAAAAGGTGATTCAATTCAATGCTGTAGCTTTGTCATACATCTGGGCTGCTGATGGTGGATTCTACGATTGACGTCAGAACGTCTGAACGTCTAACGTCGTCGTCGTTGTTCAATTAACGGTAGCAAAACTATTATAGCAGTGTTCGTAGAATCAGATAATTTATATTTCAGTTTTCTACTTGTATTCTAAGTCGACTTTTGAGTGACCATTTGCAACAAAAAGGTACTAATAAGTTTTTGGTTGCTTTGGCAGTTTAGCTACTGACAAAGAAAATAACTTGAAAATTATCTCAAATTCTAAAAGATCTACCATTGACAGCCGGGACCAACGGCTTTACGTGCTTTCCGAGGCTCGTAAGGATCTCGATATGTAATAGGTGGTCTTCCATCCACCGACAAGTGTAGCTTTAACTTCGATCGACCTGTGCGGTTAGCCCTCTACTGGCGGCATTTTAATGTCATTGGAATCGGAAAGCAGAAAATACACGAAGAATTTCTCCACCTTCTAGCTCGTTGAAAAGTATCAGAAAAGAAATACCTTTTTAATTAAAAACAGGGTAAAAAGGGACCCTATTACTCAGACTTCGCTGTCTGTCCGTCCGTCCATCTGTCTCAAGAGCCGCGATAGCTAGAAAGTAGAATTTTCACAAATTATGTATTTCTGTTGCCGCTATAACAACAAATACTAAAAACAAAATAAAATAAATATTTAAAGGCTCCCGTACAAAAAACGTGTTTTTTTTTCGGCGTTTTTGCCTTGTGGTACCTACGGAACCCTTCGTGTGCGAGTCCGACTCGCATTTGGCCAGTTTTTACTAATCACACTAATATTACGAAAGTTTGTGTGTGTTTATATGTTTGTTACTTCTTCACGCTTAAACGGCTGGACCAATTTTGATAAAATTTGGTATGGAGGTGCTGACACCCTGGATTAATTAGGCTACTTTTTATCCCGATATTCCCACGGGATTGAAACTTATGCGGGTAAAACCGCGGAGCGCAAATAGTAAATCATAATATTTGTTAAGGCATCCCACAGCAAAGAAAATAACTTTAATAAACACAAAACGGAATAAACAGAAATAAAGCTACAATTTATAGCGCTTGATCAAAGTCAAAGAGTTTAAAACTGTTTTGCATTAACATAGAATTCCTATGTTCCTCGCTTTTCTTTGAAGTTATCCTGAAAACCTCGATATGCAGTCGGTTTTAAATACAGAGAAAATAGTAAAAAGTAATGAGTAGGGAGAGACTGAGCGAAAACTTTTAAGTTCATGTACTTTTATAAAGAGTGTTAAAGAAGTTTGAAAGAACTTGAGCGGAGATCCCGAAGGAAACCTGAAGAAATTTGTAGGATGTTAAGACAAGGAACTTTTTTTTTACCTGTGTTAAATTTGCATAGCTATTCTCAGCCACTCGATACTCTTCCGTAATGTATCGAACATCAATCAATTTTATCGTAGGAGTTCTTTTAACGCTGTTCAGAACTTCAAAACCCGAAAATTTTTGTCAGGTTAATTCAAATGCGACGACCGCTGTTCTTTCGACAGCTGTTTGCTGTCAGGGAGGGAGCAAATCAGGTTATCGAAATGTGACATTTTCGATACGATAGCCTGCCGGATGGTTGTGATGCGGTGAAGAAACCTATGTCTTAGAAGCCAAAATTCGAAGACATGCGACATCTACCAACCCGCACTGGGCCCGCGTGGTGGATTACTGCCCACTCCCTCTCACCGAGAAGAGGCCTGTGTCCCAACAGTGGGAACATTATAGGCTGATTGTACAGGGTTATTGGTAAAACATTAACAAGCTCTTAAGAGGTCATTGTACTCATCATTATGAACAACTTTTACTATGGGACCAAACCTGAAATCGCGAAAAAAAACCAGCTATTCCCTACATATTCGTATAACTCGTCAAAATGTAGGGAACAGCTGATTTTTTTTTCGCGATTTCAGTTTTTTCGATATGTAATGGATGGTCACCCATCCATGAACCGACCGCGGCAATCGTAGCTTAACCTGTGATCGAGCTGCGTGGCTTTTATTATTTAGCCACGAGCCCCTTTAATTATGCATAATAAAAACTGACGCGCAATAAACTACACATCACGGACCTCCTAGGACCACCCCTTAATTTCCCTGTAAAAATCCCGTATTCTTAAACAGACAGTAATTACATAGCCATTAATTAGTGTTTACACAACAAGCCCTCCCTGGCCTATTTGAATGGACAAAAAGTGACCATTGTGTAAACGTCAAAACAGCGGTCGAAAGTCTCCGGGAAAGTAACAGTGACAATTTAATAGGTTAAATTAGAGGTGGGATCGTTTAACTGTAGTCGATTATGTTAATCTC
>OU744812.1:14940395-15058586 GCA_916614155.1 Mesoligia furuncula
CGAGTGTGGAAATCGACTAAATGGTGTCGTGATTAGTTTTTGTGTTAGTGAGAAGGTAATGGTTTAGTAATTGGTATTTTGTTAATAGGAGAGCTAAACTTTTTGCCTTTGAACAGTATTTATGTTTAGGAGTTTAGAGTTTTGTATATGATTTTTGACTTGTGTATAATCCTGGGTTCTATCGTTAAATATTTGACCTTGATGGCGTGTAATGGGAGAGGCCTATGTCCAGCGGTGGACTAATGTATGCTGATCACGAGTACAATTTTGGGTTCTTGAAAGAATTACATGAAAATTGTATCTAGTTTTGTAGATGCTATAAATATTTCATACTAAAAACTAATGTAATGATACTTCCAAGTTTAGTTTCAAGACTAAAATCGACTAATAAGTAACAGCTCATAAGTTAAAACGACAAATGCTTCTTGTTGATTCTCACTTAGTAAATTATTGCCTTCGTTTACGCATCATGTGGTATTATGATCCGAGTCTTCTCAAGTAATAAAATTGACAAATCGCCGTCTAGTGGAATATGAGTAAATTGTTTGGGTATTTTTCCCGACTGCGCCAGAAGGAGGGTCATTTTTCATAGGTATTTATTTGTATTATCAATGAAGAATTATCTACTAGCAAAAAAGATTTAATTATGTACAGTCAACAAAAGAGATAAGTATGCGGGATCGTCGGATATAGTTGAAGTTTAGTAAGAAACCGATGGATGTCTCGAGTAAAATTTAATTTTATTAATAGAAAACAAAATACACACATCAAAAGTGTCTAGGGATCAACATATATTTTTGCAATAACTTTTCTCCTGATTGATATTAATTAAAATTTTCTTTAAGGATTCATCAAATAAAGTGTTTTCGTTTGTCACAGTAACGATAAACCAAGTCACCTTTGCATTAATAAAGAAATTTGCCATTTTCCTAATAAAGGGATTTTTGACATTTGAACCACTAACACAAAAGTTCGAAAAAAAGACTGAAATAACAGTTTTCTTTAAAATTTTATTGGGTAACTTAAACAATTAATAATCCGTGTTTCTACCGCGAACACTAATAACACAAGAACATCGGTTTGGCATACTCAAAATGAGTTCATCCAAATCACGCTGTGGAATGGCCGCCCATGTTCGTTGCAACAACAAAAAAAGGTCTTCTTGCGACTGGATACCCTCCATATTCGGCAGAGCTCTTCTCTGTAGCATATCCCATGCATGCTCAATCGGGTTCAAGTCTGGCGACTGAGCAGGCCAGGGCAGGACATTGATGTTAGCTGCGGCGAGAGTCTGTCTTACAACTCTTGCGGTGTGCGGTCGTGCATTATCATGCATTAACTGAAATAAGGGACCGATTTGCACTTGTAGAGGAACGATGACGTCTGATACAATCGTCTCAGCATAAATTTGAGCGTTGAGGTTGCCTCTGATCCAAATCAACTCAGTTCTTCCGCCGATCCAAATACCCGCCCATACCATGATGGTTCCACCACTATAAGGATGGACTTCCTGGCAGGATTTTAATCGCTGTTGGCGTCCAGGGGTTCTCCAGTGTCGTATACGTCTTGTATCCGGTCTCATACCAAAACGAGACTCATCAGAAAAGCACACGAAACGCCATTGTTCTTCTGCCCAATTTCTGTGTTCAAGAGCCCATTGATATCGAATCCTACGATTGTGCATTGCTATAGGTGGTACCCGTAGCGGTCTTCGGGAATGAAGGTTCACTTCATGCAAGCGGTTTCTGACTGTTTGGTCGCTAATTAAGTTCCCTGAAGAGTGATGAAGCCTCACGGCTAACATCATGGCGGTTATTGTTGGAGCTCTTCGAGTTAAGATTTGAATGTATCGGTCTTGTCTACGTGTGGTGCAGCGATACCGTCCTCCATGGCGCTCAGCCACGGTACCAGTGCTTCGGTAACGTGTCCAAAGTCGACTGATAACACTCTGACTTGTATTCAGAGCTAAAGCCACAGTACGTTGCCGGGAACCAGCTTCTATCATTCCCACGGCTCTGAGGATTTCTTCCCTGCTTAAATGACGTCGCCGCTCCATAATAACGTTGGTTTTAATCAGTAGTAGGGAAACAGTAGCACTAATAATGTCTTCAATGCGTTGTATGTTTTTATAGGGAAAATATTGACAGCTGATTTTCATCTTTTACTCGAATTTGATTCACAGTTCCTGATTCAAATTATGAAATGCACCAAAAAGGATCCATATAAATTTATAAAATCATAAATTTATTACAAAGCCACATCTCAATCTCAAGAAATCCGCATAAAAATGCTTGATCCCTAGACACTTTTGATGTGTGTAGTTCTTTAATCAAATTTAATTTCAGTCGATAACATCCATCGGTTTCTTACTAAACTTCAAATACCTATATCCGACGATCCTGCATACTTATCTCTTTTGTTGACTGTACTTCAAGCCACTTAGGCTGCTTCAAACAGGCGCGACACGCGATAAAATCGCGCGCGACACAAAAGCACCACAAGTCGTGCAACGAGCGGAGCCTTTGTCTCGCGCGCGCTTATATCGCGTGTTGCGCTTGTTTGTGAGCCTTTACTCGTTGGTCTAGTGGGCGCAAGCGCTACTGCTTGGCATGAGGTCCTGGGTACGATTCCCTGGTCGGGCAAAGTGTTATTGGGTTTTTCTATCTGAAATTTCTCAACAGGTAGCAGCCCAGAGTCTTGATTTGTGCCTAGCTGATGTCAATAGGCTCCCCCCCCCCCCCTATTACATGGGACTTAAACATAACTGGAGAAATGTGGGTGTACTGTACAGACGCCAGCATATAAAGCTACAACAATCTGTCAAATTTCTTTAATAGATTTTCAACTTTAGCGCTAAAGCATTAGGTTCAAAGTTGATTGGGAAAATTTATAGTTTCGGGTAGCTTGATGTGTTCTCTCACGCCTGTATCCTCACACAGGCGTGAAGTCATGTTTGTTGTAATTTGATCAGTACCCATCTTAATCTTACTACATAATCAGCCTAGAATGTTCCCACTGCTGGTACGCATACCTCCTCTCGGTGAGAGGGGTGGGCCGTAATCCCCACGTGGGCCCACCGTGGGGGTCACATGTCCTAATCTTACTAAAATTACGATAATGAGAGCAGTTTAGAATCTTACATTCACAAGATGTTATCAACTTGTTATCAAGCTCGTTCTCACAGTATAACAGTAAACCATTACTTGTCTATGTTGCTCAGAATGTTCTTGTACCTGACTATTAATTTTAGTTTACACCTTCATTCGCGCCGTCTTCTGACACTAACACTTATTTGGGCTTAATTTACCTTATGTAACATTAAGACAGCTTTGTGATTATTTTATTTAGTAGAAATAAATAAGAATTCATTTGGTCATCCTCGCTTAGTTCTTTACCTACTCATTAAATAATAATATGTGTCATTTTTATGTGCACTATAAAAATGACAGAATTAAATGTAGACATTTTACAAGGGGTGACATAATGGGCGGTCTTATCACTGAAAGCGATCTTTTAAATACAACCTTTGGATGGATTAAGGCAGAAGGAAAGACCATACTGAAGGTAGTCTTTGGTGTACCATTTACATTGTATACAATAAATACATACATGATACCATAAACAAATTATTTTATTATTAACTTATTGCTATAAAAATATACAATAATAAATACAAAACTAGTCGATTAAATAAAAACTCGACTAAATAATTAGTCTCGGATACTAATTTCCCATCACTAGTGTTTCATTCAGAACAAAAAGTAGTGATGGAAACGTCGGATCAATTTAAAGCCGGTTCGAAGCTTGATTGATGAAGGCTTTGACGAAGTAAATTAAGAGACCTTTCAACTTTTTTTTTCTTTTCTTTTTAAAATGGGACGTAGAGCGTAAATTAGGCACCACCTAGATTTATTTAAGGAAGCCGTAGACTACCCGCTGAGAAAGCTAATTTATTTGTACGCGGAAAGATAAAAGGGTATTTAAATGGGGTTTTTTTTAGATAAGGAATTCTACAGAAGATTTCATTGTAGTTTTAAGTGCTGAAACGAAAAGAAGGAGAAGTTGTATTCACGATTTTGTTTGCGGTTGAGAGGTCTAGGTACTCTCTAAAGTCCGTCAACGAAGATACGGGTCTGTCCGAATGTTGATCTGTCAAAATAAGTGACAAATTCAATTTTTCAGACAGACAAAAACACAACTGCACCCTAATTGCGTAACAACACTATCAATCGGAATCTTAAAAATTTTGAAGCAAATTGCTAATCCATTGCTTAATAAGTTCGAAAAAATTGTCTGGTCAACACGTAAATAACGCAAATGAATGTTGTTGAACTGTCAAAATGAAACCCATTCCGAATGATAATGTGTTACGCAATTGCCCCGCTGGAGTGGGGACAAATCTTGTTGTCATTCATCTTAGTTCGGGCCCCGAACTATTCTGATTGCCGTAAGCGGTACGTAGTACGAAACGCCCGTAAATTCGAAGGAGGTCCCAGTTACGGTTTCGATTCTCGCACGGATTAAAAACAAAATAACAATGTTTACATGGCTTACAAAACAGTCCTGTCCTGGGTCTATTCGTGCATATGTGATTTGTGTCTGAACTCGTTGCACGAATATTAAGAGAAAACCTAGAGAGAATTAATGTTATGTTTCGAGAAAAAAACAAGTTTTCTTTAAGTAAAACCTATTAACCAACCTACATCTAATTTGAGCAGTGGTGGCCCAATGTTAACGGCCCCGACTTACGAGTTGTAGGTCGTGGGTTCGAACCCAGGCAGGCGCCATAAGGCTCCTTCAAACAGGCGCGACACGCGATAAAATCGCGCGCGACACAAAGGCACCGCAAGTCGCGCAACGAGCGGTGTCTTTGTGTCGCGCGCGATTATATCGCGTGTCGCGCCTGTTTGTAGGAGCCTTTACTTTGTGTCATCAAATCATTTCAGCACCACTGCTCTCAAAATGGTAAAAGAAAACATCGTGAAGAAACCGGCATGTCCTAGAACCAAAAATTCTATGACATGTGACATCTACCAACCCGCACTGGGCCCACACTAAAAAGCTGCAAAATAAAAGTAATTTCAAAAATAAAAAACCCGACTGCGAAACTGAAAAGCTAAAAACGAGACCATTTTAAATTAAATAAAAGTTGCAAGCAGGCGGGACCCATTTGAATTCGAAAATACAATAAAAATGGTATGGGTCCCGGAGCCTGCTTCCAACTTTTATTTAATTTAAAATGGGCTTGTTTTTAGCTTTTCAGTTTCGCAGTCGGGTTTTTCATTTTTTTAATGTCCCTACAGTAGGAACATTATAGGCTGATTATGCATCTAATCGCTATCTTACACCAAAACACTACTTATTTACCTTAAAATATTCATACTATCCGACTAACCGTTATCAAATGATCAAGTGAGACAAAGATATAAACTAAAGCGACACATATAAAGTAGAAAACGGAAATAAACAACTTTTATTTTGTTAACATTTCACGGCAACCCAGTTTATACTTAAAGGGGATCTATAGGGTACCTTGAGATAAGCCGGGGAGGTATTATCGTATAAATGGGAGCGAACACGCGAGGACTGACTCAAAGGATAATGCTTTTGATGTGTTGGTGGTATGGATCTTTGATATCATTAGATTGAACGCCGAGCAATTGGGAATTATTATCTTGTAGGAGTTGAGGTAGAGAAATATGGAACTTTAAAAGTATACACGTTAGTGCTACAGCACTAACGTGTATACTTTTTTCTTAAACAACTGCTAATATTTTACCGTTTTTACAAAAACGGTAAAATATTAGCAGTTGTTTATGTAATAGTTGGTATGTGTTCTCACTCTGAGTTTTCCAAGCGGACGTAGGATAGGATTTTTAAAACCGACAAAAAAAAATGAGAAGGTTCTCAAGTCGACGCGTATATTTCTTAATCCACATCATATCAAATTTTTTTATCACATTAGGTTTACTAGTCTTGCCATAAAACACCTTGAGAAGTGTAAAACTAGATGGGTACCTACCTAGGTTATCTAGACGCAAAAATACAATCTGATCGTGGACTTAACTAAAGAAAGTCTTGGGATTGGTAAGCAACTATAAAAGTGTTATTCAGTTTTCGATTATCACCAAAAGGCTCAGTTATAGCTCCAGTTTGAGTACCCCGATAAACAGCGACAACCTCACCCCAGTTGGGACCTAATTCCGTAATCAGCAATCCGGTCCCTCTTGAGGGAATATACACCAACACTCCTACATAATCTATAGCGAAAACAAGTTCCCTGTTACTACAATATTATCACCTACATATGGCGGATATGTAGGTGATACTCGTACACAATCACTTGCTTACTTACATTAAATATTCATCCCGAAACTCGAAATTGTAAACAGTTAACCGTGGAAATGCGACGTGGGTCCAAAGCGACCATACAGGGCCATATAGGACAAGCGACCTCCCATAGGAACAATTCGTGAGGCCGTTGTAGAACAGGCGGCGATAATTAATGTATTTGTAACACGAACCTTATTAGGCTGGTTCCCGGGACAGTTAAGTGTGCATTTTCAGTATGTGAATGATGTGTTCGGGGTTTTAATGTTTATGATTAATAACTTCGTGGGAGTTATTTTGCTGTGTGCTAATGAGAGATCGCAGGAAAAACAAGAAAAATGAGAAAACCGGCTCTGATTACGACCGAGGAATGTTTCACGTTTCATTCCCTAGTTAATCAAGTTTATCTTCAAACTGAAGCCGATATAGCCAACATAACAACTCAAATGTTCTCTCAACAATTAATCTGAACCGTACAACAACAGAGAACGATACAAAAGCTTCCGCTCCTATATTTTACAGCACAATATACTTTCGCACTTAAACATAAAACGGAGAAAGAATACAATAAACAAATTTATTATACTCTACGTAAAAATAAAACTAGGTAAAACCTCAGGTACATAGAAGACAGTGGTGGTGCGCATTCAAAGGGAGGAACGTGTATCGCGTGCGCCTGACACCGGAACCTAGCGTTTTTTTCTCTGAGATCCTTTGTTGGACTTCCTTTGGCTAGAGGGAGGTCATCTAAGGGGGAGGCGAGGTCTATTGTACGAGGTCAATTTGAATATTCAAGTATGGAACACGCTTAGTGAACGATGTCAATGGCTGGCATGTGGAGTAGACTTTTTTTTAGGACCGTTGCGGCAATTAGTTTTTAATATGTGCTCGTTTTGTACAGTCGCGTTTGAAGGGTTAACTTTTTTCTTTTTCTTTTTTAGATTATTACTTGATTGGGAGTTTCGTTTTTTACTTTGCTTCAATTATGTTTTAATAATGTAGATATAAGGCAGATTTTAATAGTTTTTTTTGGGTACCTAGATAAAAGAAACGCGATACTATTACTTACATTAATTAACTTTCAGACAACCTTACCATTTGCAAAACTTACCGCGAATCTATTTATAACACTTACAAGTAAATTAAAACAGCGAATGATGAAAGAATAATTATGCAGTCTATTCCCGGCGATAAATTTTTACTGTAATGCTTTTTAATTTAAGCACATTTTACATGGCCCGGGCATTTATTTTTGGTCGACAAACTGACACTTCGGTTCGGATCCGATCGGTTTAACAATAAATAGCCGAAAATGGCCGCCAATTGTCCGCCATGATGGTTTTTATTTATGCTAGACACGCCAGCGCTAATTATAAGCTTTTCCGTTTAAGTAAATACTTTTGGCGTTTAAATAAACTAGATTGGTGGATAAATAAACAGGCTTTTTTGGTTTTTGTATGTTTTATTTGGTTAGTTAAGTTAAATCGATGATAGTTTTTTTGACAAAAGTCAAACATTCAATCCTATAACTACGTACTTACTTAATCATAATATATTTCAGTGAATAGGTGTACATGATCAAAATATAAAACCTTACTCAAAATGTGAAATAAAAAGAAATTATACCTCTTCTCCCCGTTGTATATTTTATATATTACGCAGGTAATTTTAACCGTAATAGCAGGGAAGTTCAACATTTTGAACAGAAACAAAATACATTCAGTATAACGTTCTCGTTTACTTGTTAATCTAAGATTACATTTACAGAAGTATATGTGTAAACGTTATGTAAACTCGGCTGCGTATCTAAGTGATATTATACCTGAGATTAGCTAACTTAATGTATGTTACTCGTATGTAGGAAGCGTCTCTTAGATTTTAACATAATAATTGGTTGCATTATGTATGTGCTTGGTTGCCCGCGACTTCATCTTGAGTGCTAGCGTCTGTTTCTCTAATAACAAAAATTGCAAAGAAAATTTTTTGAAGAAAACACAGGTCTTGGACGATATGGTTGTTATTTTTTTTTTTTTTGGCTAAAATGTCTGACAACACATGGAAATTATCCGTAAAAACATTTTACTTGCAAGTGAAGCAGTTAATTAGTTTATTTATTCACCGAAATAAGGAGGATAATGTTAACATTGCAGGTACATATTTGGCAATATAAGGTTATCAACTTGCCAAGTATAAAATTTGACCTCCGATGCTCCGAAAACGTCCTCAAAACCAATTAAGACACACAATAAGAATCTCCAATAACACCACATAATTCAATCGACAATACGTCTTTATGCGTCAGATCATAGTTCTGCACACGAAAGGGCTTCGCTCTCGGACGAGCAATTATATTGACCACGAACACGACCACGACCACGTCTAATTCAGAACCAGACGTACAGTCCAGACATGTGGACTCATTGGTCCGAATAAGATTAGACCATGTTGTGCACCTGGTACGGACTCGTCTTTAATTTCATGTGTGAACACGTATAATAATTCTCGGTACGATACGAGCATTGAATTAAGAGGATATAGAATTTTGAATATAATATCATATTTAGATAAAATAATATATCTATCTATCTACTTTTCTTTATAATATGTGGAAACTGTAGTGGGTTATGTAATATTGTAATGTGTAACCGTTTATTTTCCCAAATAAATAAAATAAAATAAATAAAAATAAAATAATAATATTTAATTTATATCATCTAAAATATATATATATATATATCTTATACATATTATATAAGAAATTAAGGTGCGAAATCAAACTCAAACCATTTTTTTCAATTAAACGGTCAGTCAGAAAATATGAAGCTAGTTTCCCATTTCAAAGCGTATACCTATGGAGAAAAAATGGATGTTTTATACTTACTTGGATATATTTATGTTTGTAATCCGTAATTTGAAAGAAAGAAAGAAAAATATTTAATCTGGGACACGCACAGGAAATACAAACAGTAAAAAAGGATCATTTAAAATTAAAAAAGTTACATTAAAAACAACAAAAAAAGAAAGACCTGTGCGAGGCTAAAAAGGCTCTTATCTCAGCATAATGCTTGCGTAATTTCACATGTTAATTATGCTACGGCTTCCTTCAATATAATTATGTAATGGATGAAAAATCTTACACAAAATCAAAATTTCTTAAAAACAAGCCTTAGTGTTGACACACTCTGCGTATACATTTGTACATTATACATTAGCAAGAAAGCTCGAAATTCTTTAAAAAAAAACAAAATCTAATGCTCATTTTTATTCCACAGCCCGGGAACACACGTCACACCATGTAACAAGATTAAGGCACTCGAGACATCTAGAAACGTACTTGCCAATACACACATCTTCCGTGAGTATACAGCTTTATTAAAAAAAAAACATCATATAAGGACTCATTTATCACAATCACAACCCTGCCCCCAAAAGCTTAATCCCCATAGATTTTCGTGTTATTTTTACGCTTCTTTATTTAAATATTGATTATTATAATAATCCTAGATGTTTTGCATGACTATTAATAATTTAATGTAAGTAAATATTATTATTATGTATGAATGCAAAATACGAAATGCTTTTAGCACTCATGGAATAACGTAAGTTAAATTTACTTGAATAAAACCACATCTCATAATAATTTTCACAAATATTTTGATCCAAAATAAGCGTTTCCCGGAAAATATACAGGTATTACGATTAATTACGATATTATGGTTTATTTTTTTTTAATATTTTAGTATTTTATTTATTGTATTTTATTGGTGACTGTACTTTTTATTTTTATTTACAGTGCGGGACAAAATTACAGGAAAAAAAAATTGTTGATCATACCAAAATAATTTATATTTGTCTTGCACTGTTTATTATTTTATTTTACAAAAACAAAATATTATAGTAGATTATTTACACATAATAATGAATAAAATACTGTTTTATGTCATTGCATGTTGACTCACAAAGTCGTTAATTTAATAATTTGTACATACATAATTAGATTTTGAGAGAGCGTTGATAAATGAGTTTTATAAACTTAATTGTATGTTTGCGTGATTAGTTATTTTCTTTAGTGGACAGCATGCAATGCAAGATAGTTAATGTCCAAAAACTTTTTTTTGTTTTATCCTCGCCCGTTTCTTACAGAACGATGTTACATAATTTCTAAAAGTTATGTCAATGTAATTATGTTTTGTTTTTTTTTTACTACGTCGTAAGCCAAACAACGACTCAAGTTTATGTCCTTATTCAAACTTACTAACGAAGTTTCACGAACTAATTACTTACAGAAGTTAGATTTAATCACCAAGTAGAGAAAAAGAAAGAAAATAAATACTGATGACGTCGATGAACAATTAACGTACAAGTTGAAAGTTTGTTGAAGGTCACATCACTAGCTGAAAAAGTTAAATAGACAACTGTCAGTTGTGTGTGACGTCATTCGCAAATATTTGACAGATTGGAACCGCACAAAGACGAATACGGATAGCAACTTAACAGCAACCTTATTAGAATGGGAATAAAGATCACTGTGATTTGGGCATTAATGCAAAATCAGAAGTAAAATAAATGTGAAAGGACTGTAGCCTCCCAAACCATCGTTTCCTTGTTACTTTGATCGGTAGAATAATTTCTGGCTACTGTAATAAATCACTCTATGATGATGATGAATGATTTCATCACCACTGCTCTCAAAACGGTGAAGGAAAACATCGTAAGGAAACCGGCATATCCTAGAACAAAAAATGAGACATCTGCCAACCCACACTGGATCCGCTTGGTGGATTACGGCCCACTCTCTCACAGAGAGGAGGCCTGTGATAAATAGTTAATTTAAATTTAAATTAACTTCTTCCTTCTGTAAGGACTGGGCGAGTCCATTATTTCGTAGAATATGTATGTAGCTCTTAATTGACGTAGAGGCATGGCCTAACGTGGTTTCAGTTTGTACCAGCGATGGTGACGAAATTTGTGGTAAAAGATAACCATAAACCGCTGTTCACCGACTGCCTCAACTACAGGCCCACAGTGAAGGAAGAACAGCCTATTGGGACCCATGTGTTCACTGTAAGTATCTCTTTTATCTGTATGTTTTTTTAACGTTCACATGGAGACACATCAAGCTATACATTTCCAGTTTTAGCTGACCTCGCATTTATAGGATGAAATTAAAAACTTGCGAGAAATCGATATACAAGGTGCAGCTATGTAATCTAAACTCTCGAAAAAAATCGTGTAATTATTGTCTTAGATAGTGCAAACTAAGTACTTGCCTTCAAGTAGACACGAATTAGCGTCGATGAAGTTTTTTTTATCATAATTTTCAAAACAAATAAGAAAATTAAACGGCTAATTTTAGCGCGCGCCCTATACCAATCTTATCATCACAATATGAAGCAAGTTTGCAACAAGTTGACCTAGCGGTATTTACCAAATTTTGGCCGTTCCTACGAAATAATATGACATACATACGCGTCGAATTGATAACCTCCTTTTTATTGAAGTCGGTAAAAAAGGGCGTGCACATATATATGGGCATCCTTGTCCATAATGACATGCTTTACATTTTCTTTATATTATAAACACGTGGCATTGATGTTTTAATTTGGCGCACCTATTCAATTTCATCATTTATAGGCTTTTCGTACAATCAGAAGTCAACTCATACTGGTTATGTATAGCTTGTTGTGTAGCCGTGTGTTCAATAACTTGAACCGTAGAGAGAATCAGTTTAAGATATTCCACTCAGAGTAATTTAGACACGTTTGGCGTTCTAAGCTTAGGAAAATATCGTCACTGATAAATACAAATGAAATCGAAGTGCCTGTTTGTAATGGACCAAATTATAGCTATATGGTACTTATTACAAAAAAATAAAAAAAAATTCGAAGTAGAATAGTGTATACTTAATAGTCTTTTTAGTTTATTTTTGAAAACCCCAAAGTGCACAAAACCAAAGATTTCAGAGACAAAAATCGCCAAAGTTTCTTTGCTAATAAAAAAAATTAATTAAAGTTACAAACTTCCAGTAAGTATACTAAAAACCATTAAAATCCGCTGTCATTTGATGCTTCACACGTGTAGGTGTTAAAGTGCAGTGGAGCCTAAAACACACGGCTAACGCTCCACGGCGATGCTTACACTCTGACCTTTCAGACAAGCTTTTCAAGCAGCAAAACCTATACTTCTCTTGTAATTCACTCTCTCTTTGCTGAGAATCGTGACTCCGTTTTAAATTGTCAACGGTCTGTCTTCATCTAAGGATTCAAGAAAAAATACTGTTTATCCGTTTGTGAAAACGTCTTCCGATTTCGTTTGATCAATCACTAAATATTTTATGCGTCAAACGTGTAGGTTGTGCACGAAAATATTGGCTTCTTATTCTCGTACATATATCTTTGTGAATACATTTTGTTTAACAATCCTAGTCTACGTGAGAAATAAACAGCGATTGTCGTCATAATATCCTCTTCCATTCTGAGTTCCAATCCCGGTTTCGCCAAATAATAAAGAAACGACCCATTACTTTTCTGGGTGTTCATATTATTGTGATAAACCAGCTGATTTGACCAAATATGATCCCTTGGAGAACTCTACAGAAATGTTCGTCGCAAACTCTTTGAAGACTTATCACTAAAGATACAATATTAACATTATCTATAATTCTAGGTAAAAGCAGAAGACAGGGATCCTCCCGAAATGGGTGGGACGGTAACATATAAGTTCGTCTCCACTCCTGGTGAGAAGGAGAGGTTCCACGTTGACCCTGTGACAGGGAATATTACTACAGCCGATGTAAGTATAAGAACTTTCTCATAAAATACACCTTATATTAATAAAGCACCAGAGCTAGACAGCTGGGCTGAAACGAATGTGGAGGGTTGTGAACCAAGTGGTATGGCGGAATGTGGATTAGGAGCAGACCGATGTTAATGCTCTTGATTAAAAAATGTCAGTATAGAGGCTCATCGGTGTTGTAGAGAAGGAAGAAAATTTAAAGGAAACAAAAAGTGCGACAACGGTGCATAATTTATGTCTAAACTTAATCAATAATGTCTCCCTTGTAATAAATATTGTTTTATTAATAGTCATATTTTGAAAGCCAATCTTATTGGAGAAGAGGTAGGTGCACAAACAACCGATGAACTTCATACTATCTCTTATAATACTAATAACGATAAAATAACACAGATGTTCGACCACGATGAACCGTCCAGAGAAAAAGAAGCTTACATAACAGTCCGAGCCAGTGACAACGGTCAACCACAGCTCGACGATGCATGTACCATCAAAATTATTATAGAAGACATCAATGACAACCCACCTGTGTTCGACAAAGTTGTGAGTATAGATTATATGATTAATCGTATTGTAGGAAGACAATAATCAAATCTTTCTCACTCCAAAAATTAGGAATTTGAGGTTAGGCAGAAAAAATGTCTACTGCTTGATGTAAATTAGGATCTTGTGGATTGAAAGTTTGAGAAATAATCGCAGTGTATTCAAAACTTTTACACCATTAGGTACTTTGTTTTCTTAAATGTTATTTATTTATATTTACTGTGTATATTGTGACATATATATGACATTGCTCCAAGCTTTCGTAATGGATTCCTAATGAAGTCTTTCCCAATACTTTGGCGTGTACCGTTAGCTTCAACTTGCAGCTGATAATTTTCTCCTAATTGTGACTAATTAAGTGTTCGTTCATTAGCCTCAAAACGTGGCGCAGACTATATTAACGCTTGCCTGTTTTTCCAAGGTCTTCCGTGGAGATGTTTGGAAGGTTTGTCCTAATGAGAGAATTTCACAAAACAGAGAGAGTTTACCGCACACAAATGAAATAAAATTGCAATTATAACTTGTATAATATGTATATTTGTTCGATTGTTACCATTGCTGTTGATAGTCAAGTTAATTTTGTAGTATTTTAAGCTGTGGTACCAATCGAAGTCAAGAACTTTTTTTTTGAAAGTTATCTATTTCTCTACTTGCATGTTGCTGCATGTGTGATTTAGGACCATAAGCCGCCGCTCAAGGCGTTATTGGTAATAAAATTGTATGTGTTTTGTGTGTTTCAATACACTTTCTTTGCACATTTGTAGTTGGTGTGTTTTCTTTAGCTAGGCTGCTCTTTCCCCCTAGGCGCATTTTATCACACTGCACGATTATAATTATTTTGGAAAAACTTTCTCTAAGCTTTGGGCATGCTTCGCGTAGAACATGTCTAAATAGTTATCTATTACGATGCTATCTTTACTGTGTGTGAAATATTACTTATCTTCTTAATCTGTTAAGGTTTCTTTGAAGGATGGAACACGTATGTTATCCCAAGTTAATACAGGAACAATTTCTATTGTACCAGACAAGAAGTTCTTCAAAGTCCCAAGATTTTTGTTGTAAATTGTCACCAATTTAACTTGATTTTATGTATACAGTCGTATTCGGAGTCGGTCCCTCAAGACTTGGCGAGCGGGAGGGAAGTGATGAGGATATCTGCGACGGACATAGACGATGGCAACAATTCCATTGTCCATTACAGTCTGGATTCGAATTCGCCGGACCAAGCATATTTTTATATAGACCCAGACAATGGAGTCATATTTTTGAACAAGACTATTGATGTAAGCATTCCTTTTGTGTTATTTTACCTTGAGTTAAGTTCTTGACCTTTAGTTACCTAATTATATTGACATTTTATTACAAAGAGTCAAGAATAAAACTATTACTGTGAATAAGGACGAGAAAAACTCCCCAGAAGTCTTCTTTTAGTTAATAAAATATAATTTCTAAGAAATGGATCCCTAAAAATGTCATTCATGTTAGAGGACATTTTATTACAAAGAGACAAGAATAAAACTGTTACAGTGAATAATAACGAGAAAAGCTTCTCAGAAGTCTTCTTTTAGTTAATATAGTATAATTTTAAGAAAGTCATCTGTAAAAATGTCATTCATGTTAGAGTAAACTCCTTTATTTTAAACTCTATAATGTTTATTAAGCAACTTCTAAAACATAAATCTTATCGCCGACACGAGCCATTACATAAATACGATTACTTTTCTCATTATAAACTTGTGCGACACGTGGCACTAATTAATTTGTTTTCTTTGAAACAGAAAGCACCAGGATATAAGTTTAAGCTGAGTGCGATAGTGAAAGATATGGGTATCCCGGAGCAGCAGAGTTCCATAACTTTAGACATCCAAGTTGTGGAGTCTAACAAGAAGAGTCCATCGTTTATAGAAGTACCAAATGAGCCGATTAGATTAAAAGAAAATTACTCGGATTTCAATACACCTATTGCGACTGTGAGGGCTATGTAAGTACCGTTTATTTTTGTTTAGTATCATCAAGGTGAGAAGCTTGTGGGTAACTAATAACAGCCGTACGCTTGCGCGGTTGGTCCGTGGATGGGTGACCATCGTCACATATCAACCATGACCCTTTCGTGCCTCGGAAAGCACGTTAAGCTGTTGGTCCCGGCTGTCATTCGTGGATTTTTGACAGTCGTTACGGGTCGGCAGAAGCTCAATAGTCTGACAACCAGTCTTACCAAGTATCGTATTACCCATAGTTGGGAAAAGGCTAGGCAGATGATAATAGTATCATTAAGGCTTGCTGTACCTATACAGGGTGGTAGGGAGACATCGACGCGCATCCCGTTACCAGGGATTCAGAACATGACGCTGTGCAAGCGTTGAAAATTTTCGTCGGTTATAAAAATTAACTATAGCTGTTCCATAGATTTTGACCGCGTAGGTATTGCACTTTTCTACGAAACAGCTTTTCGGGTATACAGAAATGAATATTGTTGCGCGCCACAATTAATGCCTGGAACATGGTGACTTTAGTTACCACTAGCGCCATCTAGTATCGAGAAGCGGAACTAGTAGTTAAGATCCTTCTAGAAATTTCGATGCGAGAACTTTCTAGAAGTTTCTCGAACTATCGACATCTGGTCAGTCGAGGCTGGTGTGTCCGAACATTCTAGATGTTTCTACAATGGAAGATTCTAGAACTATCTGCGGCACTATATAAGGCCGGGATGCGTCACGACCGAGACAGTCTTAGATAAGCAATACGAGCGAATACATCCGAAGCGATCTTCAAGTGCGACTTAAAGCGATCAGTAGTGCAATTGTGTTTTATAATTAGTGTTTTTGAGTTGTCATTAGTGTTGTTGATTAAAGTGTAATTTTTTTGGTTATTAATTTGGCAGTTTTTATTGTCACGAACCCCAGGCTCGTAACAATATGATGAATTCATGGTTACAGTTTGCGTATCCATGTCCCTGCAATCCTGTATAGGTTTTTATCCTGCAACGGATGTCTGAGATGATGGCTTCCAGAGTTCCAGCTAAGATGATTTGGTTAAGATGATGTTGCGAGGTTTTAGAAGGGTATCGTAATAAAAAATAACATGATTTCGCCATTTGGATGTTAGCACGATGATGTGTGTTTTTATGAGGGTACAGGGTCAGGGTAAATAATAATATATTGGTTTTAATTTAAATTTTCAATACAATATGAAGTCGAAGGCCTAGCTCTATTTTTACCCGACTGCGTCAGAAGGAGGGTTATGTTTTTCGAGTGTATGTATGTATGTATGTATGTATATTTCTTTGGCACGCTCTGTAGCCTAAACGGCTTGATCGATTTCAGCTTGAGAGGTGCCGTTAGATTCGTCTTAATTGTGAAAGTGACACTGGGTATATCAAAATTGAAAAAAAAAATAAATGGCCGATTTTTGGAGCAATATGTTTTCAAAAAAAAAAAAAAAATTCTCGATACCTATCGAGTGGGGTATCAAAATAAAGGATTTTAAAAGGTGATTACAAAAATATATATAACTTATATGGCTAAAAGTAATTCGAAGTGACAAATCGTAAAAAACACGTAGCAAGAACTAAATCGTTTGCGAAATCTTTCACATTTGTAAACTAAAAAGCTGGAAATAAAAAAGTAATTTAAAAAATTAAAAAACCCTACTGCAAAACTGAAAAGCTACAAACAAGCCCATTTTAAATTAAATAAAAGTTGGAAGCGGGCGGGACCCATTTGAATTTGAAAATATAATAAAAATGGTATTGGTCCCGCCTGCTTCCAACTTTTATTTAATTTAAAATGGGCTTGTTTGTAGCTTTTCAGTTTTGCAGTCGGGTTTTTTAATTTTTTAAATTACATTTTTTACCTATGACCATTTTGTGAGGTCTTCTAGAGTCTTACTTAAGAAAACCTGAAGATTGGCCTCAAGGGTCCTAAAAAGGCCACTTTGGCAGAATCATAAAAGGATCACATTATGAATCATTATAGCGAAGACAGCTCGTGTCATTCTTTTTTTCTCTGCACTACGTAGCTGTAGGTATAATCAAAGAGATTGGGATTGTATAATATTGTTGTAAGATTAACTCTTTGCGGGACACTTAACGCCTATAGACGTAATAACAATAAAACTTCTATTGTGTCTCGTTCAGTGTCCTTCAATGTGTTAAGTTACTACTCGTATTCTCTGGTTTAAAATCTTGTAACGACTTATCAAATGGGCTTATTAGTCGATTCGCACGAATTTACTTGCCCGAAAAGTGCGAATCATCACTTTTAATATTATTTTTTCTGTTTTGTTATCGCATCGTGATATTGTTCCTAAGTTTTGGGAGCATCCATTTTTGACTTGTTTTCTCAAAATTAGGTACAAGAAATATACAAAAGTTCTAATTGTCTTTTATTTCACAGTTCTAACATCCCTGAGGAAAAGAAACTCCAGTTTGAGCTGGTCCAGGGTCAGACGGAACAGACGAACAAGTGGCACACCTTCGTGTTAGAGCCAGAAGCTGATTCTGCGTACATCAAGCTTGGAAACCATCTGGATTTCGAGAAGATCACCGATTATACACTAACTGTTAGGATACAGGTAAAAATACAATGAAATATATTTACCTAATCCTGCTTGAACATTAGTAAAAGAAGCATGTATCCAATTTCGAATGGAAATGTCCACTTGTCCTTTGTGCACACACGTTTTCCTTGCCGTGAAAAGCTTCTGTTTATTCGCCGTGTGTAGGCACGGTCGTCTGTGTTGTATGAATCACTATGGAAGATTGTTGACGGACACGTATTTCTACGGCGCGGCTTATACGCCGTACCGTAAAGAAACAGTGCCATGTAAAAGTATATATATAGGCTATATGAAAGTAGGAGTTTAATTATAATCAATGTTTTACGGAGTATAAATAGATTCGGACTTATTTTTGTTCGTACTGAAATGACTTATTCATATTTCGGATACCAATTTGAAGTACAACTTAAAACTATAAAATCAAACTAAATCGAAAGTCAACTACGTTTATTAAGAAAATAAAAACAGTTCTATCTGAAAACACACAACACAAACGGCTAAACAAAAACGGCTTATTTATCGATTCGCACGAATTTACTCGCCCGCATTGGGTGAATCGATAGTTTTAAATAATATTATTCTTTTATCTGGTGACTCGCACGGAGTTAATTTATTTGTAGGCGAGTCTGCAACTCCAGATGTACGCCAGTATGTATTAGGCAATTGGCACATTTTCAATTTTATGCTATGATCTGTGAGTCGCCTATAGAAAAAATAAATTTAAAAGTGTCGAATCGCCCGTTTCGATGCGTGCGAATTGACTGAACAAGCCACAAAAACCACTGAATACCAAAATTCTCTTTCCACAGAACAACTACAAACTAGCAGCTGAAACGATAATACAGATCGAAGTAGAAGATGTAAACGACAATATACCTATATTCAGTGAGATCCGTTCAGGCAGTGTACTTGAAAACGAGAACCCTGGTACTCCTGTCATGCAGGTCAGAGCATTCGACGCCGATGGAACATCGGCTAACAACCAAATTTCCTACGAACTTGGTGACGCATCAGATCCTTTTGCCATCGACAGTTTAACTGGCAACATTACTACTCTAAAAATGTTTGACAGAGAAGAAAGGAGTTTTTATAACATTAAGATCATTGCCACAGACAATTCAGAGTCTGCTCTGATTCCTGGTAAACATAATGCTGGACAGCAAGTGTTTTTGATAGAGATTGCTGACAAGAACGATAATCCTCCTCATTTTACTCAAGATACGTATGTCGCTGAATCTATTGCTGAGAATGCTAATATTAATGAGTTGGTTACTGTTGTCAGTGCCGTGGATATTGATACAGGTAAGATTTTGGATAGTGTTTTTTTTTTAATATTATCACGATTTTAGGTTATTTTTTATTAACCTTTATACGGCGCAAGGGAAATTGACGGTTTACCAAAAATATATAGGTAAGCTGTCACGCCCTTTATTTAAGCCTGGAGGCTTTTATTTAGGTGTTAAATTTTGTTTTCATTCATATTTTTAGCTTTTTTTTTGCTTGAGTATAGTTACAGTTACATTCTATATTGGTATATTGGCGTGGCTGACATATGGCATATAGTTTAATTTAATGTGCTGTGTCTCGTAATATTAATTACTTTGCATACCTACTATTGTAAAGAAGCAAGTTTTTTTAACTGATCAGACAGCTGTACTGCTGGGGAGTTTGTTGCGCCACTTCTTCTTTCTAGCGAAAGCACGAGGAAGTGGTGAGGGTCGGGCGTTTTGGGGGACTGCCTCACGTAATTTTGACGTTCGAAAAGTACTGATTCGGAGCCTAATTTGAATATATGACTTTAGATTTAGATTAAAAAAAAAAATCTGATGTTCTATGCAAATGTGCCTGCGTGATCAAAATGTATGAAAGAACCGGTTTTTTTGTAATAACCGACGCAAAAATTTGACTCTGGGGGTCTTATTACAAAACGAGTTCTTACTTTAGTCCAAGTTTAAACCTGCCAAGTTCCAAGTTTAAGCCTGTTATTGTATTTTAAACTTCTATTCCGAGCAAGGTAAAGTTCTTAATACAAAACTGACAACTTAGACTCGATTCTGACGTCAATTTTTGTTATTCGAACTTAAACTTAGTCAGCATGAAGTTCCAAGCTAAAACATAGTTCGATGGTTTAAACTTGGGTCTACTAAACATAAACCTAGTTTTGTAATGAGACCGTAGGGGTCTAGGATCATGTACCTACTGAAGTCATCGTAGTGATGGTAGTAGTTTATGAAAGCCTCAATTAAAGTTTAGGTTGAAACTGTAACCAATCACGCGCGATCCGAATCGGTCCCAGTACCTAAGCCAGGGCACCCCGACCAAATGGGTTAGATTAGGTTAGAACTGTGCGTGTGTGTGTGTGTGGGTGATTCAACCGCGTGCGAGAGCGAAGTGAGGCGAGCACTACTTCCAAAGGCCAGGCGGTTAACTAAACGGCTAATTAAACCAGATGGCTGCGAAGCCTGCGACGCTGCGACATATATGCAAAGTGTCTTTAAGGGGAATGCTCCAACCAGCCCGCGAAATTCAAAATTTCTTGCGTTTTTTGCAATTTGCAGGCCAGTGCTAGGTTGTATGTTGATTAAAATATTATCCGCGGCTGTAACACGTATGTAGTTACAGAATTATAATCACCAAAATCACCAATACAACCCTCCAACTTCATAAAGGTGTAAGAACAAAAAAAAAAACAGAAAAAGTAATTCCTACAGCTTTATGAATTTAGAGCGTTTTAAGACATATGTCTTACAGCCGCGAATAATATTTTAATCAACATACAACCTAGCACTGGCCTGCAAATTGCAAAAAACGTAAGAAAATTTGAATTTCGCGGGCTGGTTGGAGCATTCACCTTAATTTTTGTAATTGGTTTTAAACCGTTTTAATTAAGAAATAAATAGTAGTAGATTAATAGTTTGCGCGTCAATTTCCAATTCAATACTCTCTGAATATTTCTGTGATTGTCATATGTATAGCGACTAAAGAATATATTGTTAAAAATAATATTAATAACAGAGAGAAAAAATGTCGCATCTGCATGTGATTGAAATCGCTAAGGGCAAAATAAAGGCTGAAGAATGTATTTTTAATATTTGTATGAATTTATGTTAAAAATTCTTGGAAAACGGGGTTGAACGTAAAAGCTGTTTTTTTCGTTATAGTTTTATTTGTTGACTAGCTTCTACCCGCGACTTCGTCCACGTGAAATTTTGCCCTCTGACCCACATCGCTTGCCCGTGCTAATACTTTGTTTACAATTAGCGTTCTTTCTGACTTTTTTTTTTATTGCTCGACTCCTAAGGGTCTTAATGTGATGTTAAGTAGCCTATAGCCTTCCTCAATAATTGGGCTATCAAAATATGTTAAAATAATTTCAAATCCGACTGGTAGTTCCAGAGATTAGGGCGTTCAAACAAAAAAACAAAAAAAGTCTTCAGCTGTATTATTTGTGTAGATAGGTACTCGTATAAATGGTATAAATGATTTACTTTATCATTGAAGTTTTGTTTTTTATTGATACATCGGTATTTCATATGAATATTTTCAAAGGCTGTATTTTAATTACAGGCATGATATTTAGAGCCTTTGTTTTCTAGAGTCACATTTTTTTTGTATTCTTTTTAATTATTGCATTTTAATGTAACTTTCCATTGTAGTAATTGTTGACATTTCCAATTATTTTTTATAAAAGAAATTATATAAATCCCCATTTGTTCAATGTGATTCTCAGAAAAAGTTAAAAAAGTTGGGTATCCAGACAATGGTTTAAAATGCTACTTTCTTAGCCCAAATAAATCCATACTAATATTATAAATGAGAAAATAATTCTGTCAGTCTGTTTGTTACCTTTTCAACCTTTTACTGATAGATAGCCTGGGACCTTAATATAAATATCATCTGCCTAGCCTTTTCCCACCTATGTTGGGGTCGGCGATCCATGTAAAATACCAGTATTTTACATGGAGCGACTGCCTATCTGACCTCCACAATCCAGTTACTGGGTAATACGATACCCCTTGGTAAGACTGGACGTCCGACTTTCGGGCTTCTGACTACCCTTTCCGACTGTCAAATATCCACGAATGACAGCCGGGACCAACGGCTTAACGTGCTTTCCGAAGCACGGAGGAGTCACGGTATGTAAAGATGGTCACCCATCCTCAGACCAACCGCGGCAAGCGTAGCTTAACCTGATCGATCGACCTGAGCGGCTGTTATTATTTATCCACGGGCCCCTCCTGCATATAGATATTATGTTCCTTCTCATCCTGATTTCCTGAATACTTGTATAATAAAATGACGAAATTCGATTCTGAGAGTCAGGCTTCTAGCTAAGTAATAACAGCCGCACGGGTCTATCGATCAGGTTAAGCTGCGCTTGCCGCGGTTGGCCCATGGATGGGAGGCCATCTTTACATACTAAAACCTCTCCGTGCCTCGGAAAGCACGTTACGCCCCGGCCGTCATTCGTGGATCTTTGACAGACGTTACGGGTCCTCAGAAGCCTGACAGACTGAGAACCGGTCTTATCAAGGAGTATAGTTGTGGAGGTCAGATAGGCAGTTGCTCGATGGAAAATACTGGTATTCACTTGCATCCGGTTAGACTGAAAGGCGACCCCAACAAAGTTAAAAGGCTAGGCATGAGATAAAAATGATGAAATACAAGCAAATGAAGTCTCGGGCAAAACAGTTCTAGCACCATAATATATTACAAATTTTCTCTACTTTCTCCAACAGCATCCGTGGTGACCTACAGCATAGTCGCTGGCAACACGTACGATGCTTTCGTCATCAGGAACTTCACTGGAGAGATCCGCGTCAACAGTGAGCTGGACTATGAAAACATCACCAGTTACAGCCTGGATGTCAGGGCTTTCGACGGCATCTACGAGGATTATGCTAAAGTGATCATCAACATTGAGAATTTGAACGACAATCCGCCTGTGTTTTTGGCTAATTATACCAAGACTATCGAGGAAGAGAAGCTGTATGAAGGGTGTATTGTTAAGGTATGTACATTTCACTTTTTAATAAACAGTGGCATCATCATCATCATCATCATTTCAGCCGAAAGACGTCCACTGCTGGACATAGGCCTTCCCCAAAAGGGGGGGGTTTGCCATAATCGCCACGCTTGGCAGGCGGGTTGGCGATCGCAGTATGGTATGGTGGTGGAATGCATAGAGAACGCTGCTGCCCATTCTCCGGTACGCCCCTTAGTCGCCTTTTACGACACCCACGGGAAGTATGGGGTGGTGCTATAACAGTAGCATACTTCGTTTTATATTTAAACTAAATGGGAGAAGATGGCCGGCCGAGCTTGACGCTTCCATACAGGATTGGTCCACACTAGCTCAAGGTAGAGAGGAGTGGAAAGGAGAAAGGATGGCGGTTTCCCAGCAGTGGGACAACGTAGGCTAAAAATCACATTAAAATTATAAAGGCAAAAGTTTGTGAGTGTGTGTGTGTTTATGTTTGTTACTTCTTCACGCTCAAACGGCTGGACCAATGTTGATAAAATTTTGTATGGAGGTAGCTGACACCCTAGTTTAACATATAAGCTACTTTTTATACCGATATTTCCACGGGATCGACACATATGCGGGTGAAACCGCGGGACGCAGCTAGTAAATAAATAAATGGGACCGCTTTTTATATCTATCTCACCGAAACCAGAACATCTTCAGTCATCAAGCCAGCATACAAATACTTTTGCCATTCCAACAGGTGGAAGCCTACGACCCTGACATCAAAGACAGGAATGCTCCTCAAAACATCGTCTACTCCTTAGTCAAGCACGAACAGAAGGAGTACCTGCAAATTGACAATGATGGCTGTCTCCGACTCACCAAACCCTTGGACCGGGACCAGCCTCTAGGGTTCACCAGGTGGCAGATACTGATAATGGCTGCTGATCATGGAGGAAGACTGGGATCTGACAGCTTGAGGTCAACAACCGAAGTTATCTTGGAGCTGACTGATATCAACGATAATGCGCCGTTTTTGACTAATGTAAGTACTCTTATTGTTTGTCTTTGACTTTTTTGTCGAAATATTTTCTTGTTTTCTAGATTTAAACAAGATTAATTAATATTAAAATTTCCGCTTGGATCTCATAGCTCATACAGAAAAAAATATATAAAATGTTTTTCAACAAAGCTCACGGTTTAATTGATGATTCGGAAAATTACTACCAACATTCAAACATATTCCTGCCTCTAGATATACAGGGTGTTTGGAAGCTGAGTGCAAGGTTTTAAGGGAGTGATAGTTGACACCATTTACAGCATTTTGAGCTATACATGTCTTAGACGAAGTGTGTTTATTTTTTATTTTTAACTGCAACATTTAGTTAAAAATAACACAAACTTTAACTGGGAAAAAAAACATACTTCGTCTAAGACATGTATGGCTCAAAATGCTCTAAATGGTGTCTACTATCACTCCCCTAAGGCCTTGCATCCAGCTTTCAAACATCGTATAATTATATAAAAACCAGTAGTGTCGCGGCGGCATGTCGCCTGCTGCTGTCGTCTGTAGTCGACTACGGACCTTTATCAGCTTTCCTGTTTCCCAGGAAAAGTATTCCTAGATACGTTTATGTTACAAATTAAATATTTCAATCAACCACTTATATGGCCCTGAGTCGCATACCGATATCTACATGCGGCTCGGCCAATGAACTCCTGAAAATCCTAACATATCTATATACTCGTAAAAGAAAGTCGTGTTAGTTACACTATTGATAACTCAAGAACGGCTGAACCGATTTGGCTGAAAATTGTTGGGGAGGTAGCTTAGGACCAGGAGGCGGATATAGTACTTTAATCTTTTTTTTATAGGAGTAGGGTAGGAGTAGTGTAGGAGTAGGGTAGGAGTAGGTTGGAGTAGGCTAGAAGTAGGTTAGGAGTAGGGTAGGGCTAGGGTAGGGTAAGGGGTAGGACACCACGCGAACGAAGTAGCGCCGGGCAGCTAGAAATAACTTATACGGCAAAACAACATTTGCCGGGTCAGCTAGTTTCTCAGAAAAACAGTTCAAGAAAAGAAATAAGTAATAAAACGGTCCAAACTACCCTGTAAATAAACCATAATGGTCTACCAATATATTTCATTACGCCTACCCTCAACTAAGATGGCATGATTGATGACTCGGTTGAGTGTGCATAGACAAGTAGAGGGACCGACTATCTATCATACTAGACGTTGAAACAATACAGAATAATGCTTGACGACTTGGCTTGTTTTTCCTTCGATATTTACCGATATTTAGATGTTCAGAAGTAGGTGACAAAAGAGAAGAAGATTTTTTGTATTTGTTTTTCTCGGGAAGAAGAGATTAGTCGTGTAATTATGAAAAATCAGAGAGTATTTTTCATCAATTGTAATTTAGACAATTTGTGAAATTAAGTATTTTGCTTGAGGCTTTCAATATCTACTGAGAATTTTTGGCTTCTTATATTCATTAAGCTTAAAGTTTGAAATCAATAGTCTGTTTATGCTTTTTGAAACTTAACAATTCTGGCTGCATCCGGTTAGACTGGAAGCCAACCCCAATACAGGTTGGCATCCCACATCGACGCGCAATCTGTTACGATGGATTCAAAGAAAGAAAGAAAACTGTACCTACATGATTCTGAAAACTTTTGAAAATTTCGCTCTCTTTTATTCGTCTGAGCCAGGGGGCTCAGACGAATAAAAGAGAGCGAAATAAAAAGTCAAGACTTAGCGCTGCGAACAATACAGTGAAACATGCAAAAACTACACCTCCCTTTTGTGCATACACGCTCACACGCACACATTTACAATCAAACTACACCTCACTATGTGCACACATTTTTACATCGCCTGCTTCACTTCACTGTTGACAGCGTTATGTCTTGACTTTTTATAGGCTTTTCTTGGCTTTTTTTAGGGATTTTTATTTTTTTTAATGGTTTTTCGTAGGTATTGCACTTTTCTATAAACAACTGATTTTTTTTCGATTACCGACGAAAATTTTCTACGCTACGGGTCTTGAATCACGTGTTGAATTCAAGGTTACAGTTTGCGCGTCCATGGTCACTCTGGTTAGTTGGGAAAAGGCTACGCAGATGATGAGCAGCTCGTCGAGTTACCTACACTTTTCAAGTCGAAACTAAAAATCGAGAACGTGTGAATCGAATTAGCTGAGCATAAGTTCTTATTTAGTTCAATAGATGGCGCTGTGTACCCATTCCTTGAAACAGTAGGAATAATGTTTAGTGCCACTAAACTTTAAAACGCGCTCTTAAGAAACGGAACAAAGAGAGAATATTAAAGAGAAACAATTGAAGTTGTTTAAGTTGCAAATTGAATTATACATTTTGTGGTTTACCGCGACGTACTTACTGATACAAAGAGACTATTTTATGGGTCATAATAATTTAATAGCCATTAAATATATTGAAAGCATTAGCATAGAGAATTCCCTACAGAGGCGTAGAGTAATAATATAGGAGGGAAATTTCAATTATACAGGGTGATTTCGAATTTATTGAATCTTTCAGACGGTGAAATTACGAATGAATATGAGCAGTTTTTAATAAGGACTTCGCTCTGAAATTCCAAACAAGTGCGAGTCGGACTCGCACACGAAGGGTTCCGTACCACAAGGCAAAAACGCCGAAAAAAACATGTTTGTTGTATGGGAGCCCCCCCTTAAATATTTTTTTTTATTTTTTCTTTTTTCTCGGAACCATTGGGTCCCGGTCCTTTGGAAGGCGTACGAGGGGCCGAAGCCAACTCGCAGAGGTTTTTTATTTTATTATTATTATTTATTATTAAAGTTAAAATACAACTGAGTATTTCGTAAATATTTCAAGTGCCTACCTGTTGCCATTTTTGATATCGAGCAAAAAAGGGCAAAAAAATCGCGTTTGTTGTATGGGAGCCCCCCTTAAATATTAATTTTATTTTGTTTTTAGTATTTGTTGTTATAGCAGCAACAGAAATACATAATTTGTGAAAATTTCAACTGTCTAGCTATCGCGGTTCTTGAGATACAGCCTGGTGACAGACAGACAGACAGACGGACAGACAGCGAAGTCTTAGTAATAGGGTTCCGTTTGTATACGGAACCCTAAAAAAAATAACTTGAAAGATTACTGACAGCACCCTGAAAGATAACATCAATGAATTGAAAGTCACCCTTAAATATAATTACCAACTATGAGCTTTAATGAAACTACAAGCCAATGAAAGTTTCTACTACCCCCCAAAGGGTGAGGGCGAAATGCAACGTCACTTTGGACTATCATCTTGAACAGAAGAAAACACCTAGTTTTCTTAGACGTTAATACACATTTCCTACCTTAAGGGGCTTACATGACCTAAAGCGCGGTCACTGTCAGACTGCATAAAAAAGAAAGAGAAGTGCGATCACACAACGCTGGTAATTTATTGCAAAATATGAAGCAATTATTTAATTACAAAAAATCTATTGTTTGGACAAAAAAATTAAAACACTAGTATAAAATACTAGTGTTGTTGTTGTTGTAGTATGTTGCTTGTAGAATAATCTGACAAAAATCAGAATGATTGTATGTATTAGTATGGTTTTTATTGTAAACAGATAGTTAGAGGCATCTTCATGATTTTTTTCTATCGTATCAAATTAGTTGTATTATGTTTTCAACACACTATCTACCTACCTATCCTGAAGAATATCATGTATTTTTCTGATTTTGTTTACTTTGTAGTCGATCTTAAACTTTTATTGTTTCTCAAACTTGCGTTTTTTGTGTTTAGGCCCTGTAAGCCCCTTAGGAAACATCGGCCATTTTTAGGGTTCCGTATAAAAACGGAACCCTATTACTAAGACTTCGCTGTCTGTCCGTCTGTCCGTCTGTCCGTCTGTCCGTCTGTCCGTCTGTCCGTCTGTCCGTCTGTCCGTCTGTCCGTCTGTCTGTCACCAGGCTGTATCTCAACAACCGCGATAGCCAGACAGTTGAAATTTTCACAAATTATGTATTTCTGTTGCCGCTATAACAACAAATACTAAAAACAAAATAAATTAAATATTTAAGGGGGGCTCCCATACAACAAACGCGATTTTTTTGCCCTTTTTTGCTCGATATCAAAAATGGCAACAGGTAGGCACTTGAAATATTCACAAAATACTCAGTTGTATTTTAACTTTAATAATAAATAATAAAATTAAAATAAAATGAAAATTTAAGGGGGGCTCCCATACAACAAACATGTTTTTTTCGGCGTTTTTGCCTTGTGGTACGGAACCCTTCGTGTGCGAGTCCGACTCATACTTGGCCAGTTTTTTATTATCCATTCTGTCCAGCTTCATACAGGCGCGTTTGTCCCGCGGCGATTTATTTTCGCGCACTGGATTTACAACGCACTGCTTAGCGCGGATAGTTGAAAATCCAACAGTGTGTGTTTTTGACTCCTTGGGTTGCGCTCTGTTGGATTCTCAACGCTCGGGTCAACACCGACAGTTGAAAATCCTGTGTGCGATAAAATCCCGCCGCGATATTTTTACTTCTGTGCGAACGTGGGCTTATACCAAACTTGGATTCTCAACAGTCTGTACAACACCGAGCGTTGAAAATCCTGTGCGCGATAAAATCCCGCCGCGATATTTTTACTTCCGTGCGAACGTGGGTTTATACCAAACTTTACGCCCACAGCTTAATACTCTCCCAATAATTAAAACTGTAGAATGTATAGCATTGTAAGCTATTTTAAACTCAAACGTGCAATTTACCTTTATAGCGCTCACTACATTTTATAGGTAGTCTATTTTAAAAGATATTGCTATTGATTTTAGTGAGCTATCAAAGCTGGGTATTAGGTAACACTAGTATAACACGATCGTAATAAAATTAATACAGCTAGCACATGAAGCTACCCGAAACTGTCAAATTTTCCCAATCAACTTTGAACCTTATGCTTCAGCGTTAAAGTTGAAAATCTATTAAAAAAATTTGACAGATTGTAGTAGCTTGATGTGCTGGCGTCTGTACGTACATGATCAAAGTTTTGGATTTCTAAAGTATTTAAGTAGATAGGTTATGCGGATAAAAGTGTTTTGGTTAATTTTGCTACGGGTAAAGGAAGTATCTAGGGGAGGATTTCACCAAAAACTGAACACGATCAGCACATCTAAACTGCGTTCAAGAGCTGTCAGTGTCAAAATTCCACAACAACAACAATTATGACATTGACAGCTCTTAAACAACAGAGCGGAGGCAGTTTAGATGTGCTGATCGTGTTCAGTTTCTTGGTTTTGTTCGTTGGTGAAATTGGCACTTAGTGTGGAAGCGCAGAATTGAAGTGGTGAGACTGTAGTTTTTTTTTTTTTTTTTTTCATAGTATTTATTACTATGAAAAAAAAAAACTTTCTTGCTATGCATGACACCACCTTAATAAAAAACTGGCCAAGTGCGAGTCGGACTCGCACACGAAGGGTTCCGTACCGCAGGCAAAAACGCCAAAAAAAACATGTTTGTTGTATGGGAGCCCCCCTTAAATATTTATTTTATTTTAATTTTATTATTTATTATTAAAGGTAGTATTTTGTGAATATTTCAAGTGTCTACCTGTTGCCATTTTTAATATCGAGCAAAAAAGGGCAAAAAAATCGCGTTTGTTGTATGGGAGCCCCCCTCAAATATTTATTTTATTTTGTTTTTAGTATTTGTTGTTATAGCGGCAACAGAAATACATTCTTTGTGAAAATTTCAACAGTCTGGCTATTGCGGTTCTTGAGATACAACCTGGTGACAGACAGACGGACAGACAGCGAAGTCTTAGTAATAGAGTTCCGTTTTGACCCTTTGGGTACGGAACCCTAAAAAACGATTACAAAGTAAAAGTGTGTACTTACTTTTGATCGGTTTAAGTGATGCTACATTTTTCAAAATTTTCTTCAGACTTTTATTGAAAACAGCTGAATAATGACGACCATTACAGTAGAATAAATCGTCGAATCCTCCTACAATTTTCTTACCATTCAACAATTACGATTCCAAGATATATATCTTCACATAAATCTTCGGCGTTCGAGCTAGACTCCTTAGGAAATGTGTTTGTGTAGGACGGAGGAACGTTTGTTTAGGCTTCTGGCTTAGTATATGATTAATATCGCGTTGCCCGGGGCTGACGGAAACAATTATTCGTACATCAAGCTTGCTAGCAACGTAGGTTGCTACAGTACTTTTATCTCACGAAGCGACGCGCGCTTTACTTGTGGTTACCAAGTGTACAAACACGCTGTGAATGTGTGCGTAAGCCCGGGAGCCCTCGGTACCGTCCGAGACAATGGCGAAGTTTAAGTGTGTGTGTCCGTGTCTGTGTTATGTGCTGACGCTACTCGTCTTCACTTCACGCACACATTCACAGCGTGTTTGCACGCTGCAAGTAAACCGCGCGTCGTATCGTGAGATATAAATACTATATTGTTTTTATTATGATGTTATAATACGAACTGCTGAGCGATTCTGTAAAAATCTCACCGTGAAAACTTAGGTGAAGTGAGCTGTCAATAGTGTCAATACATATAGCATCATCTGCCTAGCCTTTTCTCAACTATGTTGGGGTCAGCTTCCAGTCTAACCGGATGCAGTTGAATACTAGTATTTTACATGGAGCGACTGCCTATCTGACCTACACAACCCAGTTACTGGGTAAAACCATACCCCTTCTTCTTCTTCTGACTACCCGTAACGACTGTCAAATCCACGAATGACAGCCGGGACCACGAGGCACGGAGGGGTCACGATACCGTGACCCTGAGAGAAAGATGGTCACCCAACCGCGGCAAGCGTAGCTTAACCTGATCGATCGACCTGTGCGGCTGTTATTATTTAGCCACGGGCCCCTCAATCCTATAGCATCAGGTGGTGGTTTTCACGGTGAGATTTTTACAGGGCTGAGGCTTAAATTCGGTAGAAAGATGAGGACCGAATGGTGTTGTACCTAGGACAGGATATTCTTTATTAATTTTGAAAGACGATAATTGATTATATTTTCGTTTAGGTGCCTATTCAATTAAAACCAGGTGCCACGCGACAATTCGACATTTTTACAAGTTTTTTTCATACATTTTTTGCTTTATTTAACAGCACCTTTCGAGAAAATATTGTCTAAATTTTCTAATTTTTTGACAGATATGTTGCATTGTCAGTTGTATTAAATAGGGCTCAGGCTCAAGTAAATAGAAGAGATAAAATGATTGATTAGTTAAATATACAAGATGAAATTAAAAGCTTGCGCCAGATCAAAATAGGAGGTACTGTTACATAATTATTATAAATTGTCATTTCCCAATTCTAATACTAACACACTAACACACTATGGGCCTTGATGCCTGACAATAAAATATTTTAATTTTTTTTATTTAATTCTAAACTCCTGCAAATTTTTGACCGTACCCACGAAAAACTTCTTTCGAACAAAAAATAATTTTGCAAATCAGTTTGTCGGAGTTATGTCCGAACATACATAAAAAATATATATAAACGTCCGAAATGAGAACCTCCTTCTTTTTAGAAGACGGTTAAAAAAGCCAAATCGCTCGCCTACGCGCAAGTATGTGCATCCCTTTCCTTAAATGACATGCTCTAAATTTACTTTATAACCCCTTTAATTAGACTTTTTTAATTTGGCGCACCTATTCCATTTCACCCTTAGGTGCTGCAAAACAGATTGGATCATCACCATTAATGTCATCAATAATAATCCCAAAGCATTAGAATCAGCAGTCTCAATCCTTATTCCCCCAAATGACATCAAAGGTTTCACGACCATACAATTAAGCGACTTGAACCCCGCAGTTAGAAATCCACCATTTTATAGTCCTGAAACGCCTAAAATATCCATATTCTGAAACCGGAGCTTATTTGAAATTCGGCCATCCGGCCCGGCTGATCGGCCTCGAATGCCGGAATCTGCCGGATTAAGTGCGAGTGTAATCTGGCAACGCAGAAATCGTTTGCTCAAAGAATCGTGGCATGTCAGCGTTTATTCATTTTGCGATAATGTCACCTTACTAAGCATAATCTATGGCTTAGAGAGAATGTCGGATGATTTTTGTCTGTCTTTTGTGCGTTTGTACAATGGAGCATTTGTAGAGATTAATCTGCTTAATTTGGGGGAATTTTTAGTTGAATGGTTTGGCGTTTTGACCTACATTTTCGGCAAGGATCTGAGGGGTAATTCTCGTAATTTTAATAATTTTCACAGTCTGATTTCAGTCTCAATATGTCAAAAATACATCTAATATCATTACATTTTTGACAAGTTTTTGACATGGATTGTCGCTGAAATGAGATTGCGACTAGATTTTGAACGTTTTTCATTACAGGAATTGGCCTTCAGATCATTTTTGGCACAGCATGTAATACTACATAAAAATTAATATATTATTCTGTTGATTAACCCTTCGAACGTGGATCCACGCGAGATCATTTTATCTCACGTGGATCCACGTTTCTGTTATTTCTGTTGCCGCTATAACAACAAATACTAAAAACAAAATAAAATAAATATTTAAAGGGGGCTCCCATACAACAAACGCGATTTTTTTGCCCTTTTTTGCTCGATATCTAAAATGGCAACAGGTAGGCACTTAAAATATTCACAAAATACTCAGTTGTATTTTAACTTTAATAAGAAATAATAAAATTAAAATAAAGTAAATATTTAAGGGGGGCTCCCACTCCCATACAACAAACATGTATTTTTCGGCGTTTTTGCCTTGTGGTACGGAACCCTTCGTGTGCGAGACCGACTCGCACTTGGCCAGTTTTTTACATCATTCTCACATATAATTATAAATTCAACATTCATGATGTAACTAATATTTTTGTAAAAATATAATTTAAAAGAGTGTCCATGGAGTTCCTGGCTCGTTCCTCTCCATAGGTACCTACGCTTTGGAATGGGCAACTAGCTTCATATTTTCTGACTGACCGACTTCTTGACAATTCAAAAGTGCCTGTAAATGGTTTAATTGAAATAAATGCTTTGAGTTTGAGTTTAAAATTAAGTCTCTTGTATCTCATAGCTTTGCATAGTAGACCCTCCCATATAGCCATCACAGGTAAAATTGGCTTACAAATCTAATTATATGCCCGGTTTGGTAATAAAAATTGCTACCACCAGTAAGCAAAATGATTCACTTTTGTTTATAGGCACTGAGCATAAGTCATGAAATAGATTTTTTAAAGAAATTTAACATAAGGTATAACCCAGTTCATTAAAGAAAGGAATCTAAAATGGCGGAGCTTATCATGTTTTCTCGCTTGCACACTAGTGCCGTCTATACTCACTCTCGCGCGTACCGTAGACAGAAAAAAAATCAGTCTTTGCTTTCACGCTGTCTTGACGCGCTCAGTATACCTTTTACGAATTCCTTGTTATAGTTTTCTGTTATTTTTCCGTTGTTAGGTCAGTTTGTTATTTTTTCATTTTTGACCTTTCATCTCCAAAAATGCACCTACTGTTTCCGATGAAAACAACAATAACGATCTTACAATAATAGATGGCGCCACGTGTCTTTCAAATTTTCAATTTTAACGCGCGCGAAGCCGCTGGCAGAAGTTAGTTTGATATAAATACGGCCCGGACATGTTATTATTATCTGTAATTTGAAAAAAATCTTCGACTTGAAATTGTTATGCTAACTATACCTACTATCTTTCAACGCAAGTACAAGCCGCCATTTAAGAATCCTTTCTTTAATGCATCGGCTTATACTTACTTTATTTTGAAATAACAAAGTCCCTATTTCTAAATTGCCGGGCCAACCCTAATAACGGGACACTCTGGCAATACGCCAAGTAAAAGACAATAATAAAGACCAAAACAAAAGCACATCCGTACTCAAGCACCCTCAAATTTTCAATTATCTCTTAAAGCGGCTAAGAATTCACGAAATTCACGTTTTTATTTTCCTTTAGTACAAAAACCATATTGCCAATAAATCAGGTACAGTGAAGGTACCTTCACAAACGGCCCGTTACATTATATTATGTAAATTTCTCACATTTTCTGCCCTGTGTGTTTGTATGTCTGTCACCGAAAATCCTCTTGACGTGGGTAGGAATATCGGGGTTTGTGTTGCTGTGGACATAAAGCCGGCCATTGACGATCAGTCCAAACATAAAACTGCGGCATAAAACTAGGGCGTCACTCCAAATGGTTTTAGATGGTTTTAGATTTGCCCATTCACTGGCGTCACTCCGGCTTTTCATTTTTCGATCGGCCGTCGGGCAAAGCTGACGAAAAGTGCACTACCTTTTATTTGTGTCGAAAAAAAATGAATTCTGATTCTGAAGAAGAAACATTAATTCTAACTGTGGCTACTATTTGTTGCCATATACTCACCGAGAAACGTGAAAGAAAGCAATGGATGAAAGAATGGCTTAGAAAAAGGAATCAATTCACTCACGTCAATGTGTTGAATGAGTTATCACTAGAACCAAGTGACTGGAGAAACTATTTAAGGATGGACGAAACTACATATTTCAAGCTTTTGAAACTTGTAACTCCATATATTGCTAAACAGGATACTAATATGAGAGAAGCTATTAGCCCTCATGAGAGATTGACTGCCACTCTTCGTTTCTTAGCTTCGGGAATGAGTTATGAAGAATTAAAATTTCCAACTGCAATATCTCCACAGCGTCTGGGAGTTATCATTCCAGAGACATGCAAAGCAATACTCACTGTATTAAAGGATTACATGAAGGTACAAAATATTCTATTAAATATATTAGTATATTAGTAATAATAATAATAGTATAATATATTATATTAGTAATATTATAATATACTCTTAGCGCACACCATAGAATCAATGGTGTGCATGAACGATTGATTAGTTGCATTTCATCTGTAATATTTTAATAATATATTATGATCAATCGATCATGCACACCAAGTATTCTTATCTTATGACGTGCATGACTGATAACAGGGTGGGTGTCAAAAATAAAATTTCCAATAACTGGTAATTTGAATCTTTAATTAATACTATCTTAGCCTAATACACACATACCTGCATATTAAACATTTACAAAGTATTTTAACATTAAAACAATAATTTTTCACAAGCGTTTACTTATCACCGGCTTAAAAATCAAATAATTTTTCATCGAATTGAAATCACCTTCTGCAACCATTGGTGACGATATTGAGTCATTATGCTGATCTAAATATTCTACAATTTCACTTGCATTATTAAAAATAATCGTTTCTGATGCTGATGATGACTGTTGAAGTGGTTGCTCCAGAGGCTCAGAGTGTAACTCTGTCAGGATGGGTTGTGATGATACAGGTAGGTAAGGTATGTCCGTCTGTTCATTAGGTGAGCGGAAGGAAGGTTGAGTTTGTGTGGAGGATGGTGGACGGTAAGGTCTGCCCATCTGTTTGTGGGGTGCGAGGTAAGGAGGATGAGTTTGTGTGGAAGATGGTGAACGATTAGGTCTGTCTGTCTGTTCATTCGGTGAGTGGTACAGAGGAGTTTGTGCGGAGGGTGATGGACGGTAAGGTCTGCCTGTCTGTTCGTTCGATGAGTGGTACGGAGAAGGAGTTTGTGCGGAGGATGATGGACGGTAAGGTCTGTCTGTCTGTTCGTTCGATGAGTGGTACGGAGAAGGAGTTTGTGTGGAGGATGGCGGACGGTAAGGTCTGTCTGTCTGTTCGTTCGATGAGTGGTACGGAGAAGGAGTTTGTGTGGAGGATGGTGGATGGTAAGGTCTGTCTGTCTGTTCGTTCGATGAGTGGTACGGAGAAGGAGTTTGTGTGGAGGATGGTGGATGGTAAGGTCTGTCTGTCTGTTCGTTCGATGAGTGGTACGGAGAAGGAGTTTGTGTGGAGGATGGCGGACGGTAAGGTCTGTCTGTCTGTTCGTTCGATGAGTGGTACGGAGAAGGAGTTTGTGTGGAGGATGGTGGATGGTAAGGTCTGTCTGTCTGTTCGTTCGATGAGTGGTACGGAGAAGGAGTTTGTGTGTAGGATGGTGGACGGTAAGATCTGTAATAGGGAGAAGATGTTTGGGATCGTGACTGTGATCTGTCATATATATGGTCTGTTACAATCCTAGATGTATCATTAAGTTTGTCAAATTCAGCATAAAATATAGCATCATTAATAATTTTTTGACAGTACTTCGCAGAATCGCTTGACATATTTCTCAACTTCTCCGCAACATGTTCTCCAAATGCACTAAAAGTGGGTTTTGTTTTGACTGTTGACTTGTCCAAATTCTTAGAAATTTTATTTAGCACCTCACAAACTTTTTTCCTTGGATTGCTACTGTCCGACCGCTGTGGTGGCTCAGACCGCGGTGGTGGCTCAGACCGCGCCGCCGACAGCTGCGAAGCCTGGTCTATATTAATGTCCATATCCTGAAAAATATACATGGTTTTGTTACAGATGCCTGAAACCGAAGCTGAATGGCTAGCTATTGCGAGAGAGTTTGAGGAAAGATGGCAGTTTCCCAATTGCCTAGGCTCAATCGATGGCAAACACATCCGAATTGTACCGCCGCCTGGATCTGGTTCCACCTTTTACAATTACAAAAAATTCTTTAGCATTGTCCTCATGGCCTGTGCTAATGCAAACTATGAAATTATATGGTGCGAAGCTGGTGTTAATGGCCGAATATCTGATGGTGGGGTTATAAGGCAAACACGTTTTTATGAGAAATTAAATAATAATGAACTAAATATTCCTAATAACAGAACAAAGCCCCAAAATAGTTCCAACCCTTTGCCGTTTGTTTTTATTGGTGACGAAGCATTTGCATTAAGAACTGACTTTATGAAGCCTTTTGGTAAAAATTCACTAAATACACAGAGAAAAATATATAATTATAGATTGTCACGAGCAAGAAGAGTAATTGAAAATGTTTTTGGAATAATGTCTAATCGATTCAGAATTTTCCATACTGCTATTAATTTAAATTTGCAAAGAATAAAACTTATCGTCCTTACATGCTGCATATTACACAATTTTTTGAGAAAATCAACTACTAATTATCTGGATTCTGAATTTGATGAAGATGATGTACCACTGCAAGGTGCAATTCCATTAAATGTAATAAATGGCAATGTTAGTAATGATGCAAAGTTGATAAGAGAAGAATTTGTACAATATTTTAATGGTGAAGGTGCTGTTAGTTGGCAAAATGAGAGAGCACTCATTTAAAAATGTATGACACTATATAAAACATATGTATTGGGACAAATAAAAGTACTTTAGTTTCATAACACTGGGAATAATAAAGTTGATTTTTACCTGATCATTGTTTTCATTTTCTTCGTTTAATATGTCATTTATGTCGCTAGGTTTCTCGACTTGTGTGTCTTTTTCGTTAAGAAATAAAAATAAGTTGTAGTACCACAATTTTGGATTATACTCTTCATCGGCCCCTATGCCGGATCGACTCGCTGCTTTCACCTACAACAGACAAGTAATTAAAAACATAAAGAAATAAACAAACACCTGTTCCTGACGATAAAGTCCGTAAATAAAGTAAATAAAGTTATCTACATACCTTGTTGTGTTCTTTATTAAATGCACTCCTCATAGAATTGATTTTTTTGGTAACGGAGTCCAAATTAGCACCACTATCATTTTTTTTTAAAATGGAAAGCAATTCCTCTAAAGCTTTCTGGCGTTGCTGTTTATTTTTATAATTTTTATCGTTCACTCTCCATAAACATTCTGAATTTTGGTACTTTTCTATAAATTCTATCATTACGGCACGGTCTGCACGTCCAGTTGATACAGACGCCGCCATTTTAAATTAAAACTAGATGCCATAGACTAATAAATATACTCTAGATGCCACAGATTAGAGAGTGCTAAATGCACAACACGCTCAGTCACCGCGATCGCAGCGAGCGATTCGAGCGAACTGAAGCCTTGGAATGACGATCGCGCATTGACGGTCAGTTTGACGCGACGCGCCGCTTGGATTTATGGTAGTCACAGAAAATTTCCGTGGCGCGTCGTCAGTTAAAACTCTGGAGTGATGATTCGCCATTGACGGTCAAATTTTGGAGTGACGCCCTAGTTTTATGCCGCAGTTTTATGTTTGGACTGATCGTCAATGGCCGGCTTAAGGCTGGTTTTGTTTAGAGAAGGTTCTTTAGTCTATGGACGGATTTTAGATTGAGTTTATGGTCTTAGGTGATAGAGATTTTCATTTTGGAGCGCTAGGTAGCCTGCGAAATTCAATTTTTATTTAAATATTGCGAGTTACCTGGGCGCATCCCCCTTAATGGCACCTTCGTTACGTATGGTTTCAAGGAAATAAACTGAAATAAAATTGTTTATTCGTAAATAGGATATCGGAATCACTTTTACATATTGTCATATTATAAATAAACCGGTCAAGTGAGAGTCGGAGTCGCGCACCGAGGGTACCGTAAGTTGTAGTTGTGTAACTACAAATTTATGGTTTTCGAAATTATTCATTTACTTGTGCTACACGACATTGCTTCTTGCCAAATTTCATGATTCTAGGTCAACGGGAAGTACCCTATAAGTTTTGATTCGATTGCGAGTGTCAAAATTGCGGCATAAACGGAACATAAACGCCCGTATCTTTTTAACCGACTTCAAAAAAGGAGGAGGTTTCTCAATTCGACCGTATATATGTTTTTTTTTTTTTTTTTTTTTTTATGTGTGTTCGCGGATAACTTCGTCGTTTATGAACCGATTTTGATTATTCTTTTTTTGTTGGAAAGGATATATGCCAAGGGTGGTCCCATGATAAGGAAACCAGGATCTGATGATGGCATCCCAGTGAAATCGAGGGGAACATCCGAAAATCGTAGGAGCGACTAGTGCGTTTGGTAACTTTTTCATTAAGTATTTTAAAGCACTTCAATTTAATGAAGGCCTGGAGTCGATCTGATGATGGAGCCGAAAGACAGTCGAGGGGACTCCTCAACGATTTACAGCAGTTACCTTGTGTTTGGGCTTGATTAATTTGTATTGATGTGAACTTTACACCTAGATGGGTTGTGACTGTCATTAGGGGTCTGATGATGAAGACGAAGGACAGTTAAGGGAACTCCTCAACAGTTTACAGTAGCTATGTTCACCGATTACTCGAAGACGGCTGGACCGATTCCAAAAGTAATTTTTTTATTTGAAAGGGTATACTCTCGAGGTGATTCCATTATCATCAACTTGGAATTTGATGAGAGGATCCCATGGAAATCGAGGGAAACCCTCAAATTTTATAGGCGAACTTATAGCGATTTGGGTATTTTTTAAAGTAACTTGAGCATTTGCTCTCGGAAATCATCATTTGATGAAGTGGAGCTAATGATGAAGGCCATAGATGGCCATCGGAACTACTCAGTGACAAATATTTCACGGGTTGCGATTCGATTACTCTAATATGGTTGCTAAGCAATTTATGCTCGTCACAATGCGTATGGTGAGTGATTGTTGAGGAGTTCTCCTGGTTCTTACCGGGAGAACTCCTCAACCATTAATGTCCCAGCATCGGGAAAAGCAATATTTTGTAAAAGGTGATCAACAGTTGGCATTAAGCTATTGTAACTTAGATAAATTACAAACTGACCAACTAAAAAGTGAAAAATAAAAACATTTAAAAAAAAAAAACAACCGACTTCCAAAAACAAACACTACAAATTGAAAAATAACTTTAATTTCGGAAGTCGGTGTCGATAAACGAAAATGCGGAACCAAAGACACCGACTTCCGAAATTAAAGTTATTTTTCAATTTGTAGTGTTTGTTTTTGGAAGTCGGTTGTTTTTTTTTTTAATGTTTTTTTAGTGGGTCAGTTTGTAATTTATCTAAGTTACAATAGCCTCATCTGCTCATCACCTTTTACAAAATATTGCTTTACCCGATGCAGGGACGTTAATTGTTGAGGAGTTCCCCTAATAAGACCCAGGAGAACTGGAGCTGTTTGAGAAGTCACCATCAGCTCCATTTCACCATATGCATTGTAACCAGCATAAATTGCTTAGCAACCATATTAAAGTACCTAATCGAATCGCAACCCGTGAAATATTTGTCATTGAGTAGTTCCGATAGCCATCTGTGGTCTTTATCATCAGCTCTACTTTACTAAATGATGATTTTCGAGAGCAAATGCTCAAAAAAGTATTTTCCAAATCGGTTCGTAAATGACGGAGTTGTGAAATATGAAAACAACCGACTTCCAAAAACACTATAAATAAAGATAAAAATAACGTTAATTTCGGAAGTCGGTGTCTTTGGATTTGTATTTTAGTTTTTGCCACCGACTTCCGAAATTAACGTTATTTTTATCTTTATTTATAGTGTTTTTGGAAGTCGGTTGTTTTTTTTTTAAAAAAGTTTTTATGATTGTGTTAACTTAGAAGTATGATTTTTTCACTGCTTCAAGGGATCGCAGCCTTGAGTATTTGATATTAATTTCAACGTGATAACTCCACGCGTTCCTGAGAAAAAGGGTCTCGACAGACGGACAACGAAGTGATCTTATAAGGGTTCCGTTTTTCCTTTTGAGGTCCGAAACCATATTAAGCTAAATGGAGTCGATATTACCTATCTGACTACCCATGAGAAAAAATGGCGAAACAAACTCAAGGGTTTAGTCTCGGGTCAGCGGGATTGTCCGAAAGGGTTACCGCTGGCCCGGAACATAAAGGGCTAAGGAAGGAACACGGGTGGGTTTTTAGTCAATAATAGTCTGACACTCCCTTCCGCTCCACCTAGAGCGGGAGGAGTTCAGTCATTTGACGATTTCTCATCCCCAAAAAAAAAAAGTTTATTCTCTTTTAGAGCACTGACATAATCTTGGTCAGTTCATTTGAGGACATTATAGATACTTGCCTGAAATGATCTTATGAGGAAAGTACCACACAGATTTTGTTTTATTTAATCTGTGCATTGAAATAATTATGTTTAATATGAAATAAAGAAAAAAATAATATTATTAATAATAATATAAACAAAATAATATTAATTAATATTATTAATTAGTATTAATACAGATTAATATTTACACTTACAGATTTTATATATTATATTAATCAGTGTGTCAAATAAATGTCAATAGTTAGTTGTTGAATAAACTTTGCCGCGTTTTATTAGATTTGAGAGGACGAGTCCAGTCAGTGCAATTGTGTAGCTCAACGCAGAACTTGAGGAGGTCAAAGTAAAGTAGAATCAATTTGGTATACAACAACCTCACGATGCTGACTGTACAACACACTTGCTGTGTGCAGCGATAAAAGTGCTGAAATTGTATATCTGTATCAATAAGATTTAGCCACTTTATCAGGATAATTAATTTAAGCTTACAGATTTAAACTTTCTTAAATGAATTTTCATTGAATAAAATTCACTCAATACAATTTATCTATTTAATTCAATTCAATTAAGACAGAAATTTTTGTAACTTTTTTTATATCACACTTGCTAAATTACTTTTAAATTGAATTTTAAATGGATTTAGAAAGTTTAAGTTAACCAAATTGAATTTGATTGTCATGTTGGAAGGTATTTTTATGTAATTTATCTCTAATGAATTGAATTAAAAAGTATATACTTAGAGTGAATAGTTTTAGTTAAATTAGGATATAATTTTGTTATTTTTTATTAATTAATTAGGTATTAGTTGTTATTTACGTACATATTGTTTTAGTTTTGAATAAAAGAACTGAAATCAAAGTGTTTACGATGTAGATTTATTAAGAAGTAAATCTAAAAATAAATCTTGCAATGAGGAATATGGATAGCATCTTAGGACGAATTCCACCAAACTTTTATACCAAGAATAAATCATATCCTCAGAATAAATTTCGATTTTTTGACAGCTTTTCCTTACTAGTACTGTCAGAAGTTAGCTGTAGTAAAAATTAAAATATTAATAACGAAGACTTAGTAAAAACGAATACTAATCTATAGAAGAGACGGAGGACAATTCACCAGTATCTAAATTGCGTCGGACAGTAAAAACATTTTGACATGTCTTAGAAATACTTACCCTTTTTTTTAAGTCTACACTTCCCTAGCATTTACCATATTTAACCTTTTGAATGTCTTAAGTTACACAGTTCGACATAAGCAATTGTCTTTCTATTGTGTCACTAATTACGGCATTCGATGAGTTAATAACAGCAGACTAAGTTCCAAACTTTCCAAACTACTAAACACAGTGGCCCTTCCACCCTTTTCAAAAATTAAACTACTATATCATGCTCGTCTACGGCACACCCGAAATCATTTCCAAATCCTTAAACCGAAATAAAAAGCAAAACGTACCCCTTTTTGGTCCTTTTCCCTCATTTTACTTAACGGTACGTTTCACTCCACACATCGGCTCAGTTGTCAATTTTTTATGCAAATCTACTGCCTATGGACGTTCAATTTCTTATTTCGGGGAGCGTTCCTTTGGTTCTGTGTTCCGCGAAGGGTAGGTTTAATTTCCATTCCGTAGAGCTGTATGGTCCTCTTGAGAGCTTTGGGCAACTACCGAGATGGTCATGTGACGAGGACGTGCTGGTATTTTCGTGAAAAGAGGTTTTATTTAGATTTAGATCGCGTGTTTAGGAATAAGTGTTGGGTTTGTGGCTCAGAGGGCTTATGTAGACTACAAGCCGTGCACCCCATTTTTTCAGCCGGATTTCCTCATCGGCAAAAATGACGAACTTTCATACAAATTTTCATCCCCTAATTCCTCCTTTAAGGGGTGAATTTTCGAAAATCCTTCCTTAGTGCCCAATTTAAAAAAAACTTGTGCAAAGTTTCATTCTTCTAGACCTAGCGGTAGATATAGGGTGCGTTGTGTGTCAGTAATTTATGATTTTTATTAAGTAGATAGGTTTATATGGTTGTTTAACAGATGTCTAATTTTTAAGCCATTAATTTGTATTTAAGTAGTTCTTCAAAGTACTACCTAAATACAATTAGGGGTTTACTTAATTGAAACGTTGTGGTGCCTTTGTAGTATGTGAATTTAAATCAATTCTCCGAAATGCAATGATGTTCTAAATATAGGTATGTTTACTGCTCATTGTATTAAGTGCCTTTTTAGTTGTGCAGGCCCAAATAACATGTTTTAAAAAGCTCGGTATGGAAATCTACATTGGAATCATCGATTTACCAACCGATTTAGCTCCATTTTTCGAGCTAAATCGGTTGGTAGTTTGCTCATAATGCAAGTATTTTTCGACCAAAAACCCGAAATGGTGGACCGATATTCATAATCCTACTATTTTATTTCTCCAGTAAAGCTTAGTACTAAGTTGCCTTGTATTTTGAAGCGCCTTTTTAGGGTACCGTATATAAAAAAATAAATAAACAAAGGGTGCCAGCGGGACCTTATTACTAAGGCTCCACTGTCGGTCCATCCGTCCGCCCGTCCGTCTGTCATAGAGCTGTATCTTTTGAGTCGTAATAGGTAGATAGGTACGTTAAATTTTCACAGAGTGTGTACCTACTACTATAGCTGTTTCACCAAATAAAAAAAGTAAAAAAAAAGGTTTCCTCATACTAGTTTTTGTATACCTACGTGTCACATATCGTCGGCCTAATTTGTTAACCTGCTAAGTCCATTTTTATTATATTAAGTAAGGTAATATTCAGAGTTATTGGTAAAATATTAACAACCTCTTAAGAGGTCATTGTACTCATCACTTTGAACAACTTTTACTATGGGACTAAACATGAAATCGCGAAAAAAGACACTACACTTTGACGAGTTATACTAACATTAATGTAGGGTACAGCTGATTTTTTTTTCGCATACACAAACATTAACAACCTATTAAGAGGTCATTGTACTCATCATTATGAACAACTTTTACTATGGGACCAAACCAGCTGTTTTGAAATTTTTTTAATACCTATTCTGAACCTTTTGTCTGGATAAACAGTATTTTTTTCTTAAAAATGGACTTGGCAGGTTAACAAATTAGGTCGACGATTAGTGTGTTTTCGGCGTTTTTTGCTTCGGCTCGAATATGTAGTGTTAAATGTTGTACGGTGAAAGAAAGAAAGAAAGAAAGAAAAAGTATTTATTGCGACTCGTACAGGAAGATCACAAACCAAACGGTGGTACGGAACCCTTCGTGTGCGAGTCCTCAACTCGTGCTTGGCCACTTTTTCGGTATTCCGGTGTTAGAGCCCGTTTCCTATTATAAAATACCTTAAGCCGTAAGGAATAATGTAAGAAAATGTATTCCGCTGTTTAATATTCGCTGGGTTCATTGGGATATCGGAAATATTTTTTGCCATATTATGCATAAATACATATCGAATAGACGTGTGATGAGGGCGAAGTAATATGAAAGGCATTGCTAATTTTTTTTTTTCTTATTATTTTTTTGGGACTTTTTTAATTAAACAAATGCGCCTGAAATGTTTCTTCTGACTATGATCATAACTGAAACCTGAAGGCCAATTCCCGTTATTACAAACGTTCAAAATCTATGTGCAATCTCATCTCATGACAGTTAATGTCAAAAACTTGTCAAAAATGTAGGGAAATTAGAGGTATTTTTGACAGATTCAAACTCAAACTCAAAGCATTTATTTCAATTAAACCAATTACAGGCACTTTTGAATTGTCAAGGGGTTGGTCAGTCAGAAAGATGAAGCTAGTTGCCTATTCTAAAGCGTAGGTACCTATGGAGAAGAACGGGCAAGAAACTCCATGGACACTCTTTTAAATTTTGAGATAAAACTCTTTTTAATTTTGAGATTGAGACTGAGATCAGATTGTGAACGTTCTTAAAATAACGAGAATTGCAATTATTGATTTCCTCAACCTTGAACATTGATATTTCGTTATAAAAATTTTGTCAGGAAAAAGCTGAATAAGATCCAAGCGGTAATTACATCAAACACTCATAACTTACTTTTCGCTAATTGTATTATTTTTTATCCTGTTTGTGAAAACTTTTTCATGAAAATGCTTCATATAACCTATTTTTTTTCCTACAGACCCAGCCAGTAATTTGGTACGAAAACGAACCTCCTGGTCAAGTAGTCATCCTGACTGCTAAAGACTACGACTCGGCGGAAAATGGACCTCCTTTCACCTTCGCTCTGAACGAATCAGCCTCTTTTGATATTCGCTCCAAATTCCACATACACGGTAAGAACTGTAATTTTATTGTATAACATACTAGATTCTACTCGCGACTTCGTCCGCATAGTAGAAACATTTCCCAAGGCCCTCGGTAATAGTTTAGCTTTCTATCACTGAAATAATTGTTATAACTGAAATAATATACGGGACCAAACCTGAAATCGCGAAAAAATTTCCCTTTTTTTGGGTTTGGTCCTATAGTAAATGTTGTTCACAATGATGAGTATAATGACCTCTTAAGAGGTTGTTAATGTTTTACCAATAATCCTGTATAAGTAACATGTTTCTATAAAGAAGTTAGCAATGTTAAATAATTTGGACGTGTTATATACAATGGTCGGAGTAGGTAGATTGATTTTTGGTACTTGTATCATAAATGCCCACAGAAAGAATAACATGGATAAGCCATTTTCCCGAAAAGTAATTCGGGTATTTCCGGATCCAATTAAGTATTGTTAATGTTGGTGGTGATTATTATTACTACTCAATTCAAAATTTAAAGGAAGGTATTAAAACTAAATTAATTTATTATTTATCTGTTTTCAAGTAATGTTTCAATCCCGAAATTCCGAAGGAATGTCCTTATTAATATATACGTTTCGGATCAATGACCCCAATTCAATCTACCTACTCCGACCACTGGTTATATAACATAATATAGACGCACCCTAACAAACATAAAAGTAGGCCTTATGGCCTACTTTTATATGCTTTTTATGTCCTGCAGTAGGACAATACTGGCTAGTTATATTAGATAAGTATATAATACTAGCTTCTGCCCGCGACTTCGTCCGAGTGAAATTTCTTGTTCCCGACCCACCCCATCGCATCGCATCGCCATCCCGCGCTATTACTTCGTTTTCACTTAGCTTTCTTTCTGACTTTTTTTTAGTTCTAGCTAGCCTAATAGCCTTCCTCTGAATTGGGCTATTAATCCGACGTTTTCAAATCCAGCTTCTGTTTTATTACATTAGGTAAAGGTATGAAAGAGGCCTAATGTAATCTTATGGCCTAAGTTTATGAACGGCTAAATATTTCGTTATATCCAAAGGCACTACAGTCGACAGTACCATAGTTTTGTGAGTTTATTAAGAACGGTACTTCGAATTTGATCATTTGTTTTTATGATGTCTTCAATATCAAACGTTATTAGTACCTGCTGAAGCTGAAAATGAAAAAAAGAAAAAAAAATAGAAATGGGAACTTTATCGTGATACAAACCCCTTTATTCATAAACGTTGCTTAAAGTTAAATAGCGACTGTTTAACCATACATGTTGACGTTTACACGTCACGTTTATAAATAGACCCTAAAATCTACAAAGTAAAAATATTCGCGAACATTTTTCAGCTCCAACTACCTACACGAGTAAAACTCATTCCCTAAATTCCGAAAATATGTTTCGAGGAAGTCCTCACAATGGACCAATTGACACAAATTCCACTAAACTAAAGCTAGGTTCCGACTGGAAACTTCCCCGATTCGTCTTTGGAGCAATTCCATTTCAATTCAGCGGGCCCCTTTCGGGCGCCAGAAATTTTCCGAGTGTCGCCCAAAATCGAGTTTCGATCAATTAGTGTAGTTAACATGCAATAAATGGCGTGCCAGGCCTAAGTCTAACTTTGTTTGCGAAGTGCCAATTCAATTTTGGTCCTCTCCATTAGGGCTGGCGTGTTTATGATTTTGTATATGTACGCCTCTCTATTGAGCAAAAGATTCGGTTTTTAAATAGTCGATGTTTTGGCAGTTAGGTCGCGGTTTCTGGCAGACTATTGCTGGCAGGCAGTGGCTGAAAAATTGTAAATCGTTTGAACATTTGGCTTATAGAGTCCATTGATGCTAATCGACGGAATAAAGACTTTTACAAACACGATTTACCAAAGCAAATTTTTATTATAAGTGACATTAATGTCACTTTTTGGCATATCTATTCTAATAATAAAGCTGAAGAGTTTGTTTGTTTGTTTGAACGCGCTAATCTCTTAAACTACCGGTCGGATTTGAAAAACTCTTTTAGCATTTAATAGCCCAATTCTTGAGGGAGGCTATATAGGCTATTTAACATCACGCTAAGTATGGCTCTTAAGAGACGAGCAAAAAGAAAAAAGTCAGAAATAATGCTGAGCGAAAATGAAGCAATAACGATGCGATGCGATGCGACGGGATGGGTCGGGAGAACAAGAAATTTCACGCGGACAAAGTCGCGGGCAGATGCTAGTTTATTATAAGCGACATTTCTTTAAATGCCACTAAAACAGATTATAACACCATTAGTTTTTTCTCATTGTAAACATAATGAAAAAAAAATATATAAAAAATAAAACTAAATCGGAAACTTTTCTAAAAGAAACTCGTGCTATTCATTCCATATAAGTTCTCAATGTCACCTGTCGGGAAAATTTGACATTAAAATGAAACAACTTTTATCGTTTTCTCAAGTCAATTAAAAGTTTAAAGAAAATTAAAACTTTAATTGGTTTTCAAGATATTATTTTACTGACATAGTGTATCTGGGTCAATACAGGGTCAAATTAAATTAGCTAGTAAAACTTGCAGATGTGATGCGTATCGATGTCTAAAGCTAACATTATAATACAATAAAAAAAAATAAACCGACTTCAAAAAAGAAATTAACTCGAAATTATGAAATTACTTTAATTTCAGAAGTCGGTGTCTTGGGATATGTATTTTAGTTTTAGTTTTTTGCCACCGACTTCCGAAGAAGTCGATTTATTCAAAGTCGGTTTAATTTTTTAAAATTATGTTTTTATTTCGTAATTTTTAGTTTTAAGTACAACCTGGAATATTTGTTTGTAATAAGTAGGTATGTAATAGTTTTGTTGTAAATATTGCACTAGAATTTAACCAAGGTTTTGAGATGTTTCCCTTTGACACTACACCCGTAGCTCGTAATCAATAAGCCAGGCCGTCACACACACACGTATTAGTCCATATCTTGAAAATTACTGAATCGATTTTGATGAAATTTGCACTGTTCCCTAAGTTAAAATAAATGTAAGCCAATAAAAAAAAATGGTCACGATCCTATTAATAGTTGCGGAGAACTGCGTGGACACACATACATACATCTAAAAAATTATGTATACATATTTGTTTGAAAGCTCTAATTAATAGATTGCCATATGTGAATATGATGCAGTTCCAATAATATTACATACATACGTGTCGAATTGATTAACTCCTTTTTTTGAAGTCGGTAAAAAAGAAATTAAATTGATGGATTCCATTTTTATGATCAACGACAGGTTACACTACACCAGTAGTGTAAGTTACTTCTTGAAATATCAGTTTAAACAGTAGTTTTTTTTTGCGTAAACTTCACAAAAATAAAGGGTAACACGACAAAACAAAACAAAAATAAACTTATTTTCTCAACTCATACTTTAATTAACTACACTACCAGCTAAACCCAAACAAAAAATCGTCTAATCTTTTTTATTATTATTTTATTGTGTTTAAATATCGATACACATAACATTTGCGAAGTCTCGCTAGCTAATTTAATTTGACCCTCTACACTGTTTGATTGATCAATCGCTCGAGTAAATTATCAAGCAACTGTCACCTTTATGGCCTACAAATCATTTTCAATTGATGTTACTATGTTATGTTGCTGTCAAAAAGAATTATGGTCGTCGAGTCAATATTATGGGAAGGACGATTTATTAAGACGTCCGTGCAAGGAAATTGTCGTAAACATGAATGTTTTAAGAGGTTTACAGGACCTAAACACAAAAAACGCAAGTTTTAGAAACAGTAAAAGTATATGATCGACTACAGTAAACAAAATCTGAAAAATGTATGATATTCTTCAGGATATATGGTAGATAGATAGTGTGTTGAAAACATAATACAACTAATTTGATAAGATAGAACCTCTAAAAACTTTCTTTTTACAGTAAAACCCATACTAATATACATAGGTACAATCATTCTGTTTTTTTGTCAGATTATTCAACAAGCAACATACTAAAATACTAGTGTTTTAGTTTTTTAGTCCAAACAATCGATTATTTGTAATTAAATAATTGCTTCATATTTTGCAATAAATTACCAGCGTTGTGTCGTCGCCCTTCTTTTTCTTTTCTATGCAGTCTGACAGTGACCGCGCTTTAGGACATGTAAGCCCCTTAAGTGTATTGTAATTGTCTCAACCCGTGCTGGGTCCCTTGTGGTGATTACAGTTTATGGCCTGCTCCATCCCACTCACACAGACGAGGCTGGAGTACCAAATATGGGAACAGTACCTACCTATGGCTGATTATGTAGGGCAACATCCTTGTGTCATACAAGCATTAGACGAACCTATTCTAAGTCCACAGTTTTGTCACTCTCACGATGTTTTTCTTCTGATAATCATTTTAAATATTTAAATTAACATTATCCGAGCATTGGCCGACTCCTTTTTAAAGAGAAGAGGCCCGAATACCAGCAGTGGAAATACTTATAGGCTGTTCAAGCAGGGCAAGAAATTTCTAATTAAAATGTTGGTTAACACACTCGGCACGCTTAGCGGTTTCAGAAAAGTAAAAAAAAAACGTTATTTTTAATGTTATACTTTTTTTTCCCACAGGCAACATTTTATCGACGCTCGTGTCATTCGACCGAGAACAACGCAAAGAGTACAAGATTCCAGTAGCGATCACCGACTCCGGCACTCCTCGACTGACAGGCGTCTCCATCCTTCATGTGGTCATCGGAGACAAGAATGACAACCCCATGGCACCAGGACATAGCGACATTTTTGTTTACAATTACAAGGTATCGTTTTCCCTCCATTTTTATTCACTTACTTTTTAAATATGTTTTTTTTTTTTGTTTGAAATTCGACTGTGCTAGTGTTTTGCTTCGTTATTTGAATATTTTGTCTTGTTTTAGGAAGAATAGATTTACTTTATTTCTCATCAGTGGAAATTCGTTTTTGTTATTAGACTTTTTTGTTGTACGAGTATGTCCCTACCTTATTTATTAAACTCCCAAAGTATTTGCCGAATTATTCCTTCCTGTTCCAGTGGCCGAATACCGTCAAATTTCTATTAGAAATACCAAATAACACAGGAAAATGGGAAAAGCTCTTGATATTTACCTACATATTTAAAGGCCAATTACATTCCGAATAAAGTGGCACGACAAAGGCCAAAAAAGATTTCTGATCCCTTCGGGGACCATCACATATTTCCTTTGAGCCTCCAAGTATAGACCTTTAATATCGTTCACCTTTTACTTTCCTGGTTTGTTAATTTAGCGTAAGTTTATTTTTTTAATTTTTAGTTATACTATTTTTATAGCATATTTACCATCCAGTACAGTTAGAAAGCCGACACACTCGATATTTTAAACGATAATTGAGCGTTTTTTTTTGTATCGAGAATGTCACCCCCGCTATTTACTCGTTAGTGCTTGTTTTTTGAAAATAGACCACACCTTTTCTTTTTTTTATTGAAATGGTTTTTTTCTTCTAATTTTATTCGTTTTTCTTTTTCCAACGGCAGATAATTTTATCTGAGGAGAACTGTCAAAAATTCAAAATTATCCCTCCGATAAAATTATCTCCAGATAACTTTTAATCGAGAAATAAAATTGACGTTTGACAGTGTTTGTATGAAATAACTGTCAAAATTTTAAAATTATTCGTCGTATAAATTTATCAGATGATTGAAAAATCAGCTCATAATTGAATTGTCTATTTGAAAGAGAGTTAGCGGTTTCACCGCTTATTGACACTTATTCCTAATCAGATTTTTATTTTGCAAAGTACCTATTTTGTTGGTATTCTATAGGTACTTTTATTAGTTTTGTTACCGACACGCTTAAGGTTGAGATTAATCTTTTGTATTTCTTTCTTACACAAGTATGTAACTGTATGACATATTGTATTAACAAAATTGTTTTCCCTAATGCAATCAGCCGGAAACGTACTTCAATGAAATTTTATACAGTTGGCGGTATTATGTGAGTATAAATTGGCAATATAGTTGTTATATTTATGTGTTTCCTTTGCTTCACGTTTCGTTTCTTCTATCTATACTATCGAATTGTATTGGATGGTATTTGGTTTTTTCTAAGTTCGTGTTCGACAATGAAATTTTTTTTTGTTTCTTTGTTTTTGTATAATTTCCGATTACTTTTTTCGTAACGAGAATCTATTCGTCGATTAAATATGTGAAGGTGTTGATCGCATCACTATAAAGGGTGGCACTGTTAAGGGGCTACCTCGAAAATCTAAAATCCTCGAAAAGCTACTAAGCGAGCGAAAGAGATGCAATTACTTTTGAAACGCAAAAGAAGAGTGAAGGCTATAGTGTGCGTGCGCTCAGAATAAAACGACGTACTTATGTGTTTTTATAACAAAATAAATGAATTAAATTTAAAACTACTTTGAGTAAACTTTGATACGATAATTCACTATGTTTTAAAGTCAATTTCATTGAATAACTCTTAAGCGTTGCGCCGTGATGTCGTAAAGTAAAAAAAATAGATATAACTTTTTTTTGTATCGAGATAAATTCATGGAATTGTGTATTCACACACTTAACAAGTTACACGAAATAGAAAAAAAAACCGTATTTTTCTTCAACGTATCACCTTAAGTATTCAGCACACGATTCAGAAAACCCCTTGAAGTTAATCGGCGGTTATTACAGAAAATGCTGTTTGCTTGTCGATGTCACTGACACTCTGTATTTCATATCTAAAAAATCTCAATCTCATCAAGGAAGAACCTTGGACAAATGTCAAAAGCTCGTGCCTATTATAAAATGCTGGCAACAAAGATAACGCCTATAATAGAAACAATTATACAATAGATAACAATATCTAAACGATCAACAGTAAAATTCCAAATCAATCGAATAACCCTTAATTTTATTCGATTATTTTGATCCGCCACGCGACATAAAAATCTAACCCACGCCCATATTTTGTCAATTATGATTTATTTATAATTAATTAACTATGTGCCAAACCGACTTTTCCACGGTGATTATTGGCAAATCCAATTAACGATCCAATAGTTAAGTGACGCATAATAACAATATGGTTTCAATTGGCTGTCGAATAATTCGGATAATTCTGGGAATTGATACGAAGCGTCGATTTTGATTTGGATGTACTGTACCTATACTTCTATAGGCTGATGTTGCGTGTGAAATATAGACGTTGAAGTGAGGTGATCGACCTTCATTTCCGTAAGACAAACACGAACAAATTGTATTAGGATTATTACTTGGCTACATACGTCGATTATTACGGTTCATTAGATGCCCGAAAGTTTGACAACCAGGGTAATACTTACTTCTTGGTATGCACGAAGTAAGTATTACCTAGGAAATGGGTTGTGGAGGTCAGATAGGCAGTCGCTCCATGTAAAATACTGGTATTCGGCAGCATCCGGTTAGAATGGACGCCGACCCTAACTTAGTTGGGAAAAGGCTAGACATTGTTTACATAGTAAAGAGTATTCTTATGATGACTTGGCTACATACTTGAGGATTATTAAAGTGCATCCCAGAATTGAGAACTTTAACAGTGTGAAAAAAGACTTAAACGAGGAGAAAATACCTAATAAATTTAATAAATACCTAATAATAATTCAGTTAATAGCCTCATTAGTTCTATTCTATAAAGAATTCTCATTCTATTCATCAACAACACGAAAGTTAATCTTCAGCGTCACTCTTAATTAAAACCGACTCCATTTTATAACTTCTGCGACATTACGGCCATTTTGTGAACCAATGAAATAATCACGAAGCGCGTTATTGCTTTCGCGACAAATTCACCTTGTCAGGGGTCCGTACCCAAAGGGTGAAAACGGGACCCTATTACTAAGACTCCATCCGTCCGTCCGTCTGTCTGTCACCAGGCTGTATCTCATGAACCATGATAGCTAGACAGTTGAAATTTTCACAGATGATGTATTTCTGTTGCCGCTATAACAACAAATACTAAAAACAGAATAAAATAAATATTTAAGGGGCTCCCAAACAACAAACGCGATTTTTTTTGCTCTTTTTTGCTTGATATCAAAAATGGCAACAGGTAGGCACTTGAAATATTCACAAAATACTCAGTTGTATTTTAACTTTAATAATAAATAATAAAATAAAATAAATATTTAAGGGGGGCTCCCATACAACAAACATGTTTTTTTCGGCGTTTTTGCCTTGTGGTACGGAACCCTTCGTTCCTTCGTTTCATTTGCACAATTTGTATTCAACGTGCGTTTATAAATAATATTAGGCTGTAAATTGTTCCTCAAACGTGGTAACGGTCCTACCCGCACTGGGCCCATGTGGTGGATTACTGCCCACTCTCTCTCACTGGAAGGAGGCCTGTGTCCCAGTAGTGGGAATATTTCTAGCATTTTTAGTCGCGGCCGTTTCTACAAAGCTACCAGTGCAGTAATGAGGATATGCATTTTCAGCAATGTATGATTAACCTTTTGTACGCCACGGTCGGGTATAGACGACAAACGAAAACGTGCCCAACACGCCACCGTCGTCTACAGCCGACAAGAAAACGACATGTTTTGCCTTTTGAACGCCACGGTCGGGTATAGACGACAAACGAAAACGAGCCCAACACGCCACCGTCGTCTACAGCCGACAAGAAAACGCGTGTTGGCACGTTTTTGTTTGTCATCTATACCCGACCGTGGCGTTCAAAAGGTTAAAGACTTCTCGATGCAGAGTGGAAGAGGATTTCGGATTAGCAGTAAACTGTTTTACTGGTTTCATTGTATCTTATCTTATGGTCGATTACTCTGGTTATGTTAAAAGTTATAACCGTGGTGATAAAGTTGGCGCTCTAGATTTAGATTTTAAAGACTGTATCTTTCTCTTCGTCTCATTATTTCCCAAGAGTCGGTAGGTTCTTTACTAGTTAGATTATATGGTACTGAAATAAACGAAGTTCTTAATCCAATGTTTCCGAGTTCTCTAAGCCTAAAACTGTGTATTTTGCTAACTGTATTTTTATTGGCGTTTTAGAATGTATCTCTCCTCTCTCCGTCTCATTATTTCCCAAACGTTAGTAGGTTCTTGTACTAAAATAAACGAAGTTCTTAATCCAATGTTTCCGAGTTCTCTAAGCCCAAAATAGATTTTGTCATATCTGTATTTCATCCGTAGATATAATTTCTTTCATAATACACAACATAACATCACGCCTCTATTTCCCCAAGGGTTAGGCAGAGGTGTACCTATAGTAGATATACCCACATTTCGTCAGTAATGTTTAAGTCTCATGTAATAGGGGGCGAGCCTGTGGCGCCATCTATATCGCCACCTGCGAACTACGCATCGAACTGGTGCCGCGCAAAATCCTGCATCGCGCAAACAGAGTTTACCGCGCGAGTAGCATATTATACAACCTCCCGACTTCAAACGTCTGACGCCCACCAGGCATCAACCCTGGTCGGAAGATCCTCCTTGTTCTATGGAGGATGACTGAAATTTAACACCCCGTTCCTCATACCTCTATAAGCCGATTGCCAAGAATTCCTTTCCTTCTTCATTTACTGACCTTTCACGTTCTAAATATATTCAATTTTAATAGACCTATCTCAAAATAAAGCATCGCACCGTTTAAGGGTAGCACAGACAATATTAATTTGCCCGTACCTTTGTTTACCCTTAATCCCGCGGTTTTGTCTGCCAATGAATAATCAAGTCAACAGATTCGATATACCCTATAAACATTAACGATTATGTAGCTGTTTTATAATAATATATGACCGTTAAAATGTTAATTTTGCGCTTTAATGAAACTCAGTTTAGTACGGGTGCTATAAACAGGGATTATGTGGGAAGGCACTTTTTACTGCCGTGCCCTGATTTCTTAGTTATAAGGGTATGTGTGTGGATGCGGCATCAGGCTGACGGGGCTAACATCTTTATTTTAAATAGGGGTTGGAAACTGTGTCAAGAGATTTTAATGAGGGTATAATATGAGTGATCGAGGGGCCACTATAGGCAGTTAGGTTAAGGAGGGGTGCCGTTTGATCTTATAATGGGTACTTTTTTCTTCCTAGAAGACGTTAAGTTGCTAATAATTGGTAATTAAATATCAAAAGGAGGAGAAGCGCCTCTCAGTTGCATCCTCCAACAAGTCTAACATCTAAGTATGTACTTGCATGCAAGCATCCTCCTCAGTGTTGGTAGGAGAACAGGCATCTCTAGACAACTATGTTAGAAGCGAGCCTGATTGCTTAGAGTGCGATGGGCCCTGGGCCGATGGCCTGTAGTATTGTCACTCGTGTAAGCTTATTAAATTGACTCCGTTTACAATACAATTTGACTAAGGGCTGATTTTTCAATCATCTGATAACTTTATTCGAGGAATAATTTTGAAATTTTGACAGTTATTTCATACAAAAACTGTCAAACGCCAATTTTATTCCTCAAACAAAAGTTATCTGGCGATGGAAAAATCAGCCATAAAAGAATTAAATTACTTATTATTTAATAATCTATAACAGTACCTCTACCATGAGTTGTTATCGAAAACTTACTCGCTAGCGTCAAACTCGCTAGCGTATTAACGTGGATCGAATAGATTTCGATAACGCTTGCACCATGAGTTTTACGGAGCCTTACGCAGGCGCTAAAGTTAACTCGATAGATCGTGTCGTATGTAACGTCACTTCCTTAAGTTTTGTTTCTTTCTTTCTCAGTAATAAGGAGAGAGAACGGCATATATTATGCTCAAAATGTAGTGCTATCGCCAATGCTTAAAATGTTATGATAGGCAATAATCCGACTAAATAGAATGGGTGGCGGTTAGTGAACTTCTTAAGGTATTTAGTGGTTGTTGAATTTTTATTCCTTATATGTCACTGTTGTGTCATCGAGTGTCGTTTTCAATTTGTAATTTTGTATTTGTTGACATTGTGTTCACGGCGTTTTTTAATAAAATTCAGTTAAATAAGTTTACAAAATGACAATAATACAATGAGGACCAGTATGGCACAATTTTTAGAAACTGCCTGTCGCTTCTGCGCTCAGAATCGCCGGTTCATTTGTCGCATGGAGCAAAAAGTTGTGTGATCCAATCTTAATCTTCCAAAGAAAGATACCTAATTGTTCCGGGTCTGGATGTTTGTGCATGTGATATTTGTGTTTGTAAATGCACCCACGATACAGGGGAAATCCTAGTGTCCAATGTTTAAAGAAAAAAATGTGTAGTTAGTAGGTAATAAGTATGTGTTTTTATGTAAATTTTTGTGTTCCTTTTTTTGTTAAATATGCTGTATGTTTCCCATATAATAATAAAATAAATGAAAAGGTTGTTGTAAAATGTCTTTTATTTAACTTTAAGTTAATATTCATCACAGAAAGCCTCCTAGAAAGCTGCGAAATGTCCCTGGTAAGCTAGAATTTCAATTTCTTGTAATTTTGGCTTGAAATTCACGTTCTTTACGTCGTTGGTCTTCAAATTCAGCGGCCGCCAACATATTGCATGCTAAATAAGCTCTTCCAGACATTATTTTGACTCAAAAACTCAAAAACGTATATAATTTCAATGTAAACATATGTTTCACGCGTCAAAATGCTAGTGAGTGACGTAACTACTATCGTAAGCGTATTTTTCGATAGCGTCTGTCAAATTATTAACTCATGGTGCCGTTTTGTATGGCGACAGCTGAAAAACGTTAGTGACTATCGAATAGATTACGTTAGGTTTCTTACCTATCGAAATCTATAGTGCTCATGGTACGAATTTTAATTCTTCCGGTGACCGCTAGGGGCGCTGTACAATATTTCATACATATTATTTACGTAGACGCTAGCGAGTTTTGGCTGTGCAAACTCATGGTAGAGCTACACAGTTTACAAGTCGTCATTGTTATTTTGAAATCAACTTAATTTAAATTAAAGAACTTACTAATTCCATGAATAAATAAGACTCAGATATTTTTTTTTATTCTGTAAATAGGATATCGGAATCACTTTTACACGTCATAAAAAAAAACATAATCTAGATAGAGTCGACATTTTTTACCTGAATAACCCTGAGAAGAAATGGCGGAACAAACTCAGGGTCAAAGTCTCTTTTATTACAGTCTAGACATAATGTCGGACTAGACTTATAAAATGAATAAATGTCTGTGTGGTGAATAGCACCACCCCATACTTCTCGTGGGTGTCGTAAAAGGCGACTAAGGGGCGTACCGGAGGATGGGCAGCAGCGTTCTCTATGCATTCCACCACCATACCATACTGCGATCGCCAACCCGCCTGCCAAGCGTGGCGAGCGTTTAGTATGTATGCCACTGGAGGCGAGTTACTGGAATATCGATTAAAGTGAGGAAAAGTTTAAGCTTACGCTTATCTAAAACTTTTCCATCCCCATTTTAGAGACTTACCGTTGTTACTGTGCTTGAAATACGTAAGCATAGGTGTATAGTTAGATATAGATATTCAAAATTGCTTTTCGACTTTGCCTTAGTTTCCAAGGCTTGACAATATAAGCTGAGATTAAGTACACTGCAAGTGACAATCGTGAAATTTTTCGCATAGTGACTTAAGATTAGCATTAATCCAATCTTACACTTGTTCATAATCATCCTTTAATGTTCCCACAGCTGGGAAACAGGCCTCTTCTCTGTGAGAGGGAGTGGGCCATAATCCATTGGCGTTTGGTAATCCGTTGGCGGATGTCACATGTCTTCGAAGTTTTGTTTCTAGGACATGCCGGTTTCCTGACGATGTTTTCCTTTACCGTTTTGAGAGCAGTGGTGATGAAATAATTTACACAAAGTAAAGTGCCTACTTGTTTTCCAAGCCCGCGATCTACAACTCGTAAGTCGCGGCTAATAACACTGGGCTACCACTGGTCTATCTTACTTCTTCTTGTTGGTCGCGTACTTCATTACTGAAGGTCGTGTCCCTGAAAGGCCTTTGTGGCTTTGTGCACGATGTTCTTCCACTTCGTTTGGTTCTCAGCTTCTCTCAAGGTGGTCGCAACAGAGAGACCAGTCAGGGTGGTTACTTGGTCTGACCAGCGGTCAGACCGGTGATCGTCCGCGAGGTTTTTTCCCATCTACCTTGCCCATAAAAACCACCTTTTCCTGATTATCTGGTTCCCGACGAGCAATGTGACCAAAGTAACCGAGAATCCTTCGGTAACAGACCGTGGGTAGTCTGTCTTTTATGCGAAGCTGATCAAGGATAGATATGTTCGTTCTCTTGGCGGCCCATGGTTTGCGGAGCGTTCTTCGCCAGCACCACAACATCTCAAAAGCTTCTATCTTTTTTCGTTCTATTGCCCGAATCGTCCACGACTCCGATCCGTAAAGGAATATCGAGAATACCAGTGTCCGGACTAGTCTCATCTTGGTGACATTGGAGACTTTCTGTCTTGCCAAATACGTGTCAACTTACTCATCGCAGCTTTGCTCTATCTTACACTTCAGGACTCGCAACTCTCCCAGTTACTGTCCTCCCATTAGTCAAGTAACTATCTAAAATTAAACAGACACGTCTTTTGTCCCATGTTCGTTTTAACGACTAGCTTTACCTCGTCCCTCCTAAACCAGGGATTGACCATAACTCGTACACACAACTCTGGCAAAAGCTATCGCCGCCATAATTGATTTGTCGCAAACAGTTTCAGTCAGCAACTTCTGAAATTAAGTTATTCATCGGTAATTACAAGTTGCTTAGTTTAAAAACTAAGCGCCGACAATGAAAATGGTCGGATGGAGTTGGTGGCAGTTTGGAGTTGCTGTAACTAGTATTTTCATTTTGTTGTTTATAATGTGCATAGTTGAATAGGTTTTGGTTTAAAGAGGTTGTTCGTTGGTTTTTTTTTCGGAAATAAGTTATGGTACAATAATTTATATTGTATTGAAAACAAATTCTTTAAATAAAAGGAGAAGTAGAGTAGAGTAATAATTATATAAAATTTGAAGTAGGTGGATATGTATTTTAGTTTTTGCCACCGACTTCGGAAATTGAAGTTATTTTTCACTTTGTAGTGTTTTTTTTGAAGTCAGTTTTTTTTTTTGTTAAAAAGTTTTTTATAATTATTACTCTACTCTACTTCTCCTTTCATTTAAGTAAGTAAATAATTTGTTTTACATACAATATAAAGTGTGTGCCTATAATATTTGAGGAGTTCCCTCAATTCCTCATGGATCCCATCATCAGAACTGGGTTTTGATAAGAATGGGACCAATCTGCAAGTATATCCTTTTAAATAAATAAATAATTTTCCAAATCGGTTTACGAGTATATGACGGCGTACTACTGAGGTAGCAAACATAAAAAAAAAATACAACCGAATCACCGATATATTTCTCTAAGTCGTTATCTACTTTTATCTTACATCTGACGCTTCATAAGTTCCCATGTAGGTCCATCTGAAACAAAAACATTTTGATTTGATTTAATTTCAAGGTCAAAGTATTACGACTGATGTGACATGCTGCCTACTGTATCTTTTTATCAGTAAAAGGCTTCACATTACTGAATCGCGGATAATTATTTAATGAATTGGAAAATTACCTTTCCGTAGTCGAGCCGAAACAAATTGGTTTAATTAGGTATCGCCGAACATTGTTATTTAAAGTAAAACGCTTTGGAGGGTTTAACGGCCATTGAATACATGCTTTGTAATCGATGAGAATGTATTGGAGTTAACAATAACAAAATAATTAGTTTTCGGAGTGAATGTCCTTGATTCTAATTTTGTGGGGTGATTTAGGGTGAAATGGGAAAGAATTTAGCCCGATTAAGTACAGTGGGCTTCAAATGTATATTTATTTTATATATCTTATTTTGATTGTTGTTTTTTATTTATATCTAATCGTATGCTGCACTGGTTAACGTCATCACGTCGACGCTGGCTGTTGCTGAAAACCAACGCTGGGGCTCTGTCTCGTATAGGGTGTTAGCATTATGCTGAGCGATGGCCGTTTTGCGTGGATGTGACGCATGTTTTGTACCATTTTTTTTTGTGTCTTGATACGTCATGTTTGCCGCAAATAAACGAATTTTCTTTCTATTTGTAAATGGTACACCACAGACTACCTGCAGTATTGTCTCTCCTTCTCCCTTAAACCATCCAAAGTTTGTCTTTAAAAGATCGCTGCTTGCGGTAAGACTACGCATTGTTTCATCCCTTGTAATATTTCTACATTTATATCTGTAATTTTTATGGTGTGCCTCATTTCTCGCCGGCTGGTCGACACTTCACGTGACCAGAGGGCTGGGTCGTTCTTTGGCCAAAGAATTAGCATTGCCATTCAACGTGGCAATGCTGCCAGTCTTCTGGGCACGTTTCCGGATGACAGCGATGCGGACGAGTACTTCGACGCCTAAGTGTCCTTTGTTTTTGTATTTATTTGTATAGTAAGTTAGTTAGTCATAGAGAGTATTCTATCTAACACATCAAAAGAATAAGAGAGGGGTCCGTGGCTTAATAATAACAGCCGCACAGGTCGATCGATCACGTTAAGCTACGCTTGCCGCGGTTGATCTGTGGATGGGTGAGTATCTTTACCCCTCCGTGCCTCGCAAAGCACGTTAAGCCGTTGGTCCCGGCTGTCATTCGTGGATCTTTGACAGTCAGTACGGGTGGTCAGAACTCGAAAGTCTGACAACCAGTCTTACCATTGGTATCGTATTACCCAGTAACTGGGTTGTGAAGGTCAGATAGGCAGTCGCTCCATGTTAAATACTGGTACTCAGCTGCATCCGGTTGGACTGGAAGCCGACCCCAACATAGTTGGGAAAAGGCTAGGCAGATGATGATGACACCAAAAACAGACAAATCGTCTAATAAAATAGCGGTTTAAAGACTCCGAATCCGTAAAAAAATCTCAGCTCAGCACCAGTGGTTGTGGCCGGTGGCTTGTATGCGCTTACCTTAAGACGTAATTCTATATACTCGCGATGTCACTAAAAGCACGGTAATGTTATCTAAACATTACCGTGCTAAAAGTCTACAACGCGGTCACATCATCTTGACGCATCTCTGGAATGCGAGCCCCGCATTCCTTAGCTCGCCCAGCAAGTGTTAGGCCTTTGTCTTTGTTACCGATACGTGCGTCGATAATTTGGCTAGTTTTCTGTTGTTTAAATAATACTTTTTTATTAGGTATATTTAGGTATATTACCAAAAAACCAAAATGACGTCATCAACGCCAAGCGTCGAGTTAATGCGACCGCGTTGTACAAACCTATTTCCACTCCAGCCTCCGTAACTGGTCAGCAAGCCTTGGAACTTTATGAAAGGGCTGGGTTTAAGTACTTGACAAGTGGACGCCTGGATACGTTGAGACCGTTTATAATTTATTGTTCTGTTCTCTCAGTAGCCTGGAAGGACCATTTAACATTGTGCTGGCGAATTAATTTTACACCTTAATTTCGTAACATACTATCAGTCTCAATCAGAATATTTTTGAAGGATGTTGCTAGTCCATTGCTTCATATGTTCGAAAAATTTGTATGCTCAACAACGTAAATAATGCTATGAATGTTGTTGAACTGTCAAAATGAAAGCCATTGCTTTTAAAGCCAGCGGGTTCCTAATTAATATAGGTACGGATGGATAGAATGAACTTATTTTTATTTTTGTAAGTTTGATTGGCATTCTTTGCCTAGTTTGGTTTCTATTGTTATCGTGTTTATTGTGTTTTAGTAGGTTTATTTTATTCTTTACCTAGCTTCTGACGTTTCATAAGTGCCCATGTCGGTTTATGTGAAATAAAACATTTTGATTTTGATTTTTTTTGATTTTTTACTAGCAGTGCCCCGCTGTTTCACCCGCATAAGTGTCGATCCCGTGGGAATATCGGGATAAAAACTATCCTATGTCTTTCCCCGGGATGCAAACTATCTCTGTGTCAAATTTTATTGCAATCCGTTCAGTGGTTTAGGCGTGAAAAGGTAACATACAGTCAGACAGACAGAGTTACTTTCGAATTTTTAATATTATTGGTATGGATTTTCTGGCCTGGTTTTCCTTTTTGTTCGTTTTGTGGTTCCTTTTCAGTTACACATCGTTTATCCACTTGTTGTCGAATTTCTACAATTTTATTTATTTCTAAATGTCGTCCGTCTTTGTTAATATCAATTAATCAGGATTTAATGTTTTTAATTTTAGATTTTTTTTATTAATGGAATTTATTTGCAAAATTTTTACTGAACAAAACAACTAAGTATCCATCTTAACCTCATTTTTCTCTCCAACAGGGTGAAGCCCCAGACACAGAAATCGGTCGCGTCTACGTTGACGACCCTGATGATTGGGACTTAGCAGACAAGAGGTTCATGTGGCTACCATCGTACGAGCAGAGAAGTCCGTACTTCGACATACACAGCAACACCGGCATGATCACCATGAAGGAAGGAACGCCTAATGGAACTTATTTGTTGAGGTTCAACGTGAGTACCAGACTTAGTCTTAAGTCGACCATCTACTACTATGTAAAAAATAAATAAGTAAATAAAGTTCTCCAGACCGAATTTCGGCCATGTCGACCAATCTCAGTCAGCCATAGGCGCGGGAGATATTATAGTGAACAAGTGTGTGCACAGACACACTTGCACTGTCTCTTGTTATTATCCGACACGACCGGAGACAGATCAAGCGCAAGGCCAAAAGCTTAAGAGTGTTTACGCCGTACGGCATTTCATACAAACTTTCAAGCCCTTATTTTTCGAAATTAATTAACCGATTTTAATGAAACTTTATAGGCAAAAGCAGGATACAAAAATCTAAAAAGTTAGTAGAGAACATTTTCGAAATGTCTTATTTAAAAAAAGATAACTGGAAAATTTCTGTTTCTATGGAAAATTTAAAATCGGTCTAATTTGGCTGTAACACTATTTTTCGAAAATGTTCTCTACTAACTTTTTAGACCTTTGTATCCTGCTTATGCATATGAAGTTTCATTAAAATCGGTTCATTCATTTCGAAAAATAAGGGCTTGAAAGTTTGTATGAAATGCCGTACGGCGTAAACGCTCTTAACGTGCTTTCCGAGTCACAGGGGTATCACACCGCCAACTTCCAAACTCTGAGCTGTTACTAAGAAATTCCCAATAACACTTTGCCCGACCCGAGAATCGAACCCGGACCCCACGCTCAGCAGTCGCGCTTGCGAAAGCGCAACTGAGACCATCTGGGCAGTCGACTGCTACTTAGGATGTGCACGATTGTTCCCCATTGAGCACCACGTTAAAATATTGATTGGTGCTCAAATGGGAGTACCTTTGGAGGCTTTTGTGCTCACGTTAGCTGCGCGGTTCATTTGTTTGCTAGCCAAGCATTAATGAGTATGCATGTAGTATGGCCATACAAATATAGTAAAGTTCATACAAAGCCAAGCTTGTATGAAGCCGTATGGAGAGTGTTGCCCATTATTATGGCTTACTTAATAATAATATTCTTTCATTTGTAGGTGACAGAAGAAAACGAGCCACTAGTGCCGTTCCACTGGGTAGAAGCGACAGTCAATGTGACGATCAAGGAGATTCCTGAAGAAGCCGTCGACAAGTCAGGATCCATTCGTTTTGTGAACATCACCGCTGAGGAGTTCATTATTCCTGAATCTGATGTAAGTAACATCACATACATTATTGTCATGACGATATAACATAATATATTTATTCATTTATTAAAACTTTATGCACAAGTAAAAGAAATACTGTACAATTGCGCTATTTTCTACCAGTCAACCTTAGGGTGATGCAGAGACAAAACGTGGCCGGTGCAACATACGGGATGAATAGCTAGGAAATGACTACAAAATACAAGAATAAATACTAATACATACATACATAGATAATATCACACCCTGAAGAGTAAGACCTGCGGTGCTATTCTGTAAAAATCTCACCGTGAAAGTGAGCGTGGAGTGAGCTGTCAATAGTGTCAATTCCTAGCAAAAACAAACTCACTTCACCTAAGATTTCACGGTGAGATTTTTTCAGAATCGACCGGTTGGCCCGGAACATAAAGGGCTAAGGAAGGAACACGGATGGGTTTTAGTCAGTAATAGTCTGACACTCATTCATTGATTGGGTCATTTGATGATTTTCCCACCCAAAAAAAAAAGAAAACCGCCCTAAGCATCGCCCTAAGTACCTCATTTTGAGTAGTAGAAAATAAAAATTTAACAAGCAAAACGAAGAATAGTTCTTACTTTTTTTTATTGCTGAATGGGCCCGCCCTTGTCCTCGATCATGACTGATGGAAAACGGTGGATGAGGTCAATGATGGAACGAGCGTGCCCAGAAGATGCCTAAGGCAACTGGAACTCCCACGCATCGACGAAACACAGCAGGCTGCTTGAGGCTGGACTCCGGTGGGAGGGTGGTCGCAAACCAAGAGGGCGTTAGCCCTACTACTGCAAGGGAAGAATTGGCCAGTCAAATAAGGTGTTGGGTGTGACTGTCCCACTGCTGAGCAAAGGCCTCCCCCAAATCCTTCCAGGCATCCTTTTCTGGAGCCACCTCGAACCAACCCTGGCGGTACGCGCCTAGGTCGTCTCGCCACGAATAGATATAGTAGGATTAAAAAAAACCTAAATGTTCAATGCAACTCTGTGTGGTTATCAATAGGTATCACAAAATTTTATTAGCCTCTTTGTCAATAAGTTTCGCCGATAGAATATTTATAAAAACTAAAAACTAAATTGGGATATCATGCAAACAGGAATATTGGAATAACATTCATGCAATTCGAATGTGAAAAATATTTACACAACGATTTCAAGTTCTGCCTTTGATTACAAAGTTTTATTATTTTGCTCTGAAAAGCCTCACAACAATCACATGTAAACTTACGCCTTCTTTCCATGGGGGTGGGCAGAAACTATGGAACGCCACCTGTTACGATTCTTACATTATAGGTACTCCTTTTGGTCATATTCGCACGCTGGTTGCGAGTACCTACTACGCACCTGAAATTTCTGAAGAACACCAAACAACTAAAAACATAGTTTTGTGAATTTAATAACATTTTATAAGCCTGCTTCAATATCAAGCTCAAAATTAAATCCCTACCAAAATTGTCGACTGCACAGTTTTGTTACAAAACGCTTTCACAAAAAAAACTTAAAAGCTCTTAAAAACTAAATGAAGACTTAGGAAAATTCTTAGTTTGCAAATCAAAATGAGCCTAAAGTTTCGGCTTATGAGTCGATTCGCACGAAGTTACTCGCCCGAAACGGACGAATCGTCATTTTTAAATAATATTATTTTTTCTATAGGCAACTTGCACGAATTGGCACATTTTGAATTGATTATAAATATATAAGTTAAAACTTGTTCCCACAAAAACAACTTAATTACTTATCTCCTAAAATAGAGCTTCCTCTCTCCTTCCACCCTTTTGTTGTGCCCTACAGGGTCCATAATGATCTAAATTATATAGTTACCGCCTAAGTACCTACACATTATGGTAAAGCAATAAAGATATTGAGTGTTGAATTTTATGCAATAAAATATAGAAATAATATATGCGTGCTGAATATTATAAAACGTGTAGGTACTTTTTTGTGAAAATGAGCCAATTCGTGCGAGTTGCCTAAATAAAAAATAATATTATTTAAAAGTGAAGCTTCGCCCGTTTTGGGCGAGTAAATTCGTGCGAATCGACTAATAAGCTAGTTTCGCTTAGTCGTTATCTTGAACGCTCTAATTTTTGGAATCCTCAAAATGCGGTGAGTCCGAACTTTGCTTAATTTTCAACGAAATTAAGATGTTCATTGAAACTTGTCTACAAAGTGGGCAGACGTTGTTTTAGTGCTCTTGCAAACTGAAGATGCTTTTCGTCTGGGACATAGATCGCAGAAACTAGATAGATATGTAGGCAATTAAAGTGAACGAATCCCGAAATCAGACTACAAGCGAAACGTCAGTTTTAGAGTGGTTTATTGAGAATAAATTGAAGATCATAACGACAATTTTTTTGTAGAAATAAACATTCGATTTACTGATGAATAAATTATTACATACAAATCAATAGTAAAACTTTATTACAGAACATTAACAATAACATAGTATATTTAGATTATTACAAACTATTTACACTAGAATACTAAATTAAATGACTAACTTACTATACAAATAAATACAAAAACAAAGGACCCTTAGGCGTCGAAGTACGACGAGTACTTCAATTAAGTAAATCAATTATTTTGTTCGTATTTTACACGCGGAGTACCTAGACTAGACTGGACCTAGACTCCGTCAGCTGACAGCCCAAACACTCTTTCACTCGAGTTTTTCAAAAAATTACTTCAATTTGCTTATGATTAAAAGGAGGATGACCATTTCTCTAAAGGAATTTGTCCCACTCTCCAATAGCCAGATTTGCACATTGTCCTTTTGTTATTATAAAAACCTGTGTGACAGATGTACAAAAAAGTGATTTTATTAAGGTTCCTTCGTCCTATTAAGGTCGAAACATTAAAAATAAACTTATGTGCTGACTTATCCATTCATTCTACAATCGTAGTCTCTGACCTTGGTCCAAATTATGCTTACGTAAAGTTTCATCCGGGGATTCATTGAGCCCAGTTAACTGCTTCGCGGTTTACGAGCAATTGACTGCGGTCGCCATTTTAGAACTGTGCTGTCATTGTGAAGTAGTTTGTTCAATAATGACTTGCTTACTTGTTGGAAGTGGGTTTTCTGGACAAGATATTTAGCTTTTTAGAAGCAGAGAACAAAAACATCGTGATTAAACCGGCACGTCCTAGAACCAAAAATTCGAAGACAGATGACAACCCACGTTGTGGATTACAGCCCACTCCCTCTCGAAGAGACGACCTGTGTCCCAGTATGTGGAACATTATAGGCTGATAATGCTAAATCTATTCAGTGTGTTTATTTTGTTTTTGCTAAGTGGAGCATAGAGCCAAAAGGAATCAGAAACCAATGGAATACCAGCCACATGTAAAGTATCTCTGATCTCCTATAGCACAAAGAGATTCAGTCACCGATGTATGTCGCGTGTCGGCGCTCGTTCGATGGATAACACAATCTGACGCGCAAAATATACACGCAGACTGAAATATCGGTTGCAATCCGTCGATGCATGCGAAGCAATTTATTAAAAAAAAATATTATAATCACGATATCGAAAAAGTTGCTAGGTACTGTAGTTGTTATATTTTACAAGCGCACGTGAATCTTAAAAATACCTTTTCACCTTATCATGTGCAATTATATATCATGCAAACGAAACCTAAAGTAAGTCATTATTGCCTTAGATGAATTTAATGTGGAACGTAAAAAAAAAATCGTACGAAAACTTTTACACAAAACATCTTAGGCAAGTATTCGAAATTCGAATACATTTTTAGCTCGGGACTCAATAAGGCATAATATAAGACACTGTTTTATCCCCTTGGTGAATAATAAATGGGATTAATATTATATAAATGGGATAAACGCCACATAACGCGCACGCGTGAATTGCGAAGACTATACAAGCAATTTTCGTCTTCGTTAAATACTTAAAGTTACACTTTTTTCTCTTTCCAAGTAAATTGACCGAACAAAACGCCCGAAGATACAGCCAAGAAGTAGATTAAGAATAATTCAAGCGAATTTTACTAATGTCTGCCTCACCGTTCTTCATCACAATTCCTTCTATCGACGTCACTAATTGTCTTCTGTCTCTTTCCTACAGGGTACGAGTAAGAAGGACAAACTACACCGTCATTTGGCTCAACTGTATAACACGTCTCTGGACAATGTGGATGTTTTCACTGTGTTTACAAAGAATACTGTCAAGGATGTATTCCTGGATGTACGGTTTTCCGCACACGGGTCGCCGTATTACCCTCCTGAGAAGCTGGATAGTATGGTCATTGGGATACAGGAAAAGGTATGTCGGCTATTCGTTAAACTCTTTATTTAATTTCCTGTGATTTGAAAAATAGGTGTTTACGGCTGAAATCTCAAACGCAACTCAAACTCAAAGCATTTATTTCAATTAAACCATTTACAGGCACTTTTAATTTGTTAAGGAGTCGGTCAGTCAGAAATATGAAGCTAGTTGCCCATTCTAACGTGCGTGCGTGCACCTATGGAGAAGAACGGGCAATAAACTCCATGGACATTTTTATAAATTATATTGATACAAAAATGTTGGTTACATCATTAATGTTGAATTTATAATTAAATGTGAGAACGATGTAAAAAAAAACTTTTTTTCAAAATAAACAACCGACTTCCGAAAAACACTATAAAGTGAAAAATAACTTTAATTTCGGAAGTCGGTGTCTTTGGATTTGTATTTTAGTTTTTTGCCACCGACTTATTTTTCACTTTTTAGTGGGTCAGTTTACTCAGTTTGAAATTTATCTAAGTTACAATAGCCTAATGTCAACTGTTCATCACCTTTTACAAAATATTGCTTTACCCGATGCAGGGACGTTAATTGTTGAGCAGTTCCCCTAATAAGAGCCAGGAGAACTGGAGCTGTTTGAGAAGTCACCACCAGCTCCATTTCACCATATGCATTGTAACGAGCATAAATTGCTTAGCAACCATATTAAAGTAATCGAATCGCAACCCGTGAAATATTTGTCATTGAGTAGTTCCGATAGCCATCTGTGGTCTTTATCATCAGCTCCACTTTACCAAATGATGATTTTCGAGAGCAAATGCTCAAAAAAGTATTTTCCAAATCGGTTCGTAAATGACGGAGTTATGAAATATGAAAAGATCGTTGATGTAGATAAATTTTTAGGTTTTTGTTGATTTTTCAAAAACCGCTCTTCCGATTTCGATAAAATTTTCATGGGACCATTTGGGAAGCATACCCTTTCCAACAAAAAAAGAATTTTTCAAATCGGTTGGTAAGCGACGGAGTTATGCGCGAACAAACATAAAAAAAAAAAATACAAACATCCGAATTGAGAACCTCCTCCTTTTTTAGAAGTCGGTTAAAAAGACGTACACTCAATTTTATGACGCTCTTAAGTCTCAAGTTGTAATTGTTTCTTAAATGTTTTTTTGTAGCAACGGACGGTTAAGAACGTCTTAAAGTTAGTGTCGTTTGAAAGTTGGGGATAAACTTTGCTTGGGACGGCTGTGTTCCCAGACTTATGCCTGTTTTAAAGTATAGTTGCCTGATAATTCGTCTGAACCGATATCTACAACGCCACATGCGAACTACGCGTCATACTGACGTCACGCAAGACCCTGCATCGCGCAAGCAGAGTTTACCGCGCAACTAACATATATAAATATACCACGTCCCGACATCAATCGTAGGGCAGTTGCCCGCCAGACACAACACCCGTCTGGTCGGAGGATCCTCCCTTTTCTATGGAGTATGAGTACTTTACACTGTTCATACCTCTATACGTCTAAACTTAAAATTATCATGAACACCCCATCCTAGTTTTGAGTATGAATTGTATGGCTATAAGAGTAGGAGACGACCAAATAAAAGATGGATGAACTGTGTGATAGATGATACGGCTAGAAAGGGGTAGACTACCGAGATGACGACTAATAAAGAAGTATGGAAGAAAAAGACCCCAAATAAATTCGAATAAAGACAGGAGAATTATGATGAACCCATCCTAGTCCAATTCTGGTCATAAAACGGTTCCCAACAGCCGTCATCGATATCATTATTATTGTCGATCCACTTCAAATTCCCGCCACTGTTCACTTAATCAATTGGATCAGTCGTTTTTTCGTGAACATCTTACAAATGGATCTAAAACTTTCCTTTCACAACTTTAATGCGAGGATACTTAAGTCTTTGGAAGTTGTAACGACTCTTTAGTCGACCTTGACCTCACAAATTCGAAACAGAAGTTTTTACCCGTAAACCACGGGTAGTACAGAAGGTTGGCTATATTATATAACAAAGTCCCCCCCGCCGTGTCTGTCTCTCTCTGTCTGAACGCGATAAACTCAAAAACCACCGAACAGATTTTCAGCAATGGACGAATTGATTCATGAGGAAGCTTTAGGCGTATAATTCATTAAGGTTTTGTGTAAATTGACTGAAATTATATGACGATCATTGTTGAAGATGTTTTTATCCGACATCTTCATCAATCATCGTCATATATTTTCAGTCATCTAGAAGAGGGCGATTTTTCCTATCTGACGATTTTGAAAAGAAGCACTGAAACAAACTCTGAGGCCACAATCCTTTTTAAAGTCCAGATATAATCTTGGTCAGGTCACAATGAAAACCATGCAACTTATATAGGATTTGCTCATTGCATCAACATGCACCAGCATGTTCATGCAATGAGCAAAAATGCCCCCACACATAGGTAGTCGCTTACGTATTATTGACGATCAGCGATCGGCGATCGGCGACCTCGGTCTATTTCATACGAACGCATCGTGAGTGCGCTTGCACTCGCTGTACGTGAGGCGTGTCTGTGTGCATGCGTTTCCGCTCGTTGTGCCGAGCAGACCTTCTGTAGGTACTATACTGTGACCGAAGTTTGAACCCCTAAACGTCCGAACATGGCTCTTCGGATAGAATGCTATAATGAATGAGGTTACAGGGACATTTCGTGGAATTGGTATCCGCATGATGTTATTAGGACCTTATTTGATGGGGTTACCCTATTCGGAATTATTATAGACCTAGTGTAGTTCTGTATTATATTCTTCCTATGAATTTGGCACTACAATTTTTATATGCGACTTTTTTCCAACTGCCCCAGGAGTGATTTTTTGGAGGAAGCATTTCCTTACATAAGTACTCAATTAGTTCAGTATCGGTAAACGGTCGGTTATTACTAGTAGGTAGGATGTTGTATACCTGTGTTCTTCGCTAATTTCGTGTAGCCAAAATTCGAATGTGACATCACATCTTGTTCCGTTCACACAGCCGATTTTGTGATGTTTTTCTACCATCATGATTGTCCACTTATATTGTTGTCACCTTCATCCCTTTTTAAAGGATACAAGTACCTATCCTAAAGTCAGACTTCTTATAAGCTTCACCCGCGACTTCGTCTGCGTGAAATTTCTTGTTGCCGTTGCATCCCGTTGCATCGCAGCATCTGCCCGTGCTATCACTTCATTTTCGCTTAGCATTATTTCTGTTTTTTTTTTGTTTTGCTCGGTTACTAAGGGTCTTAGCGTGATGTTCAGTAGCCTATAGTCTTCCTCAAGAATTGGGCTCATCATTCATCATCATCATTTCAGCCGAAAGACGTCCACTGCTGGACATAGGCCTCCCCCAAGAGGGGGGTTTGCCATAATCGCCACGCTAGGCAGGCGGGTTGGCGATCGCAGTATAGTATGGTGGTGGAATGCATTGAGAACGCTGCTGCCCATTCTCGCCTTTTACGACACCCACGGGAAGTATGGGGTGGTGCTATTCTTTAAGTCCGGCACCACACAGACAAAGAATTGGGCTATCAAATACGAAAATATTTTTTTAAAAACAAATAAACTCTAGCTTATGATTAGTATTATATGACGGCGATTTTAAACAAATTTTTCTTCACAGCTCGAAGACGAACTCCAATCCAAGATCTACATGGTGAAAATAGACGAGTGTCTAATAGAGAAGGAGCAATGCGAGGACTCCTGCCGTAACGTGCTGATGAAGAACAACGTTCCACTCTCCGTGTACACCAATACCACCAGCTTTGTGGGAGTTTCAGCGAGGGTTGAGTCTGAATGTACTTGCGATGTGGTTGAGCCACTTATCTGTTTGAATGGAGGTGAGTTTCTTTGAATTTATGACTTTTTAATCTAATCTTATCCACCACCGTACTGGGCCCGCGTGGTGGATTATGGCCCACTCCCTCTCACAGAGAGGAGGCCAGTGTCCCAGCAGTGGGAACATTATAGACTGATTATATAATCTAATTATAGTAACGTATAGCCTATAAGGTAAGGTAACTTAGAAGTAGTTGAAAATTGAAGAAAGACAATCTGATGTGGTGTGGGAAGTAATATAAACTTATTCTGGTGTTGACTTCGAATCAATATTAATTAAGGATCATTGTAAAGTTTCAGGGGGAGTAAATTGCCTTATTTACTCCCCCTGAAAGTCTTGCCCCCTAAACGTCCATTTCGTCCCTACTTTAATTTCGCTAGATTTGTTTCCAATGTGCACCGTTATTTCCAAACGATTCAATTCAATTTTGCAGTCCTTTTAACGTTTAAATTCATTTTATATTTAGTCCAATACGTTTAATGCATTATTAACCAATAATTTTAACCCCAGGTACGCCATTCGCGGACAAATGCGAGTGTCCAGAGGGGTTATCTGGTCCCCATTGTGAACAGACCTCCATCGGTTTCCATGGCGACGGCTGGGCCATGTACTCTGCACCACCGGCCTGTCAAGAGGGCCATGTGACCTTGACTGTGACGTCACACTCCAGTAACAGCCTTGTGTTCTATTTGGGACCTTTGAAACATAATCCGCTGCTTGAAGTTCAAGGTATGTTGAATTTTATTGGTTAAAGTTTTAGGGTACTTTTTTAAAAGCATTACTATTATTACTATAGTCAGTTGGTAGCTATGTAATTGTATAGGAGCGAAATAAAAAGGTATGTGATCCACATTTTCACGACAGGTTATGTACAGACGCCAGCACATAAAGTACTACAGTTTGTCAAATTTCTTTAATAGATTTTCAACTTTATCGCTAAAGCATTAGGTTCAAAGTTGATTGGGAAAATTTTTACAGTTTCGGGTAGCTTAATATGCTGGCATCTGTACAACAAAGCAAAAGTCTTGCGAATTTCTCGGATTTTCGCATGTCATCTGTCGGTTTTGTTAAATAGGCCCCTGGTGGTAATTGTTACCTAAACTTTAAAAAATAACATAAATACTTCTAGACTTAAGGCGAAAGCGCCAGGGTCGCCCGCGAAATTATAATTTTTTTACGTTTTTTGCAATTTGCTGGTCAGTATTAAGTTGTACGTTGATTAAAATATGATTCGCGACCGTAACAAATATGTATTTACAGAATTATAATCATTAAAGTCATCAACACAACTCCAGGTAATCCCACTGAATGACTATTTCATGAAATCTTGCCATTTGACAATTATACTAACTTAACAAGTTGTATTACTGATCCTAATGATTACAATTCTGTAAATTCATACTTGTTACGGCCGCGAATCATATTTTAATCAACGTACAACTTAATACTGACCAGCAAATTGCAAAAAACGTAAGAAAATTTGAATTTCGCGGGCTACCTACCTTAGCGCTTCCCCCTTAACACGCTATATGATTGCACACATGCTCAAACATCGTGAGTAAGCATTCAGTGTCACGCACACTAATTCAACATTGTTAGTGTCGGTATTTCAGGGACAAATATTTGCACGCCATCGCCATCCAACGATTTGTCCTCAAATCGAAACTACGCCAATCTGTCATGTGAATACCATGCAGTGTTTTACTTTTTGTTTCTCTCGTATCGTCTCTCGTGGCTAAGTAATAACACCGCACGCGTCGATCGATAAGGTTAAGCTTCGCTTGCCGCGGTTGGTCGGTGGATGGGTGACCATCTTCATATACCACTAAGACCCCTCCGTGTCTCGGAAAGCACTTTAATCCGTTGGTCCCGGCTATACATGGGCGAAATAGCTCACTGAAAAGATAAAGAGCGATTAGCTCTTTCACTCTAAAGAGCTATATCACTCTTCTAGCTCACTAACTCTTTTATAGCTCAGTGACTCGACGCCGACTGTTAGCTCATTTGACTCACGCCGCACGCGCGTCGAAGGAGACGGCACAGCTCGCTCAATGGTCAATAGCTTATAGAACTTTGGACTCTTTGTTACTCACTAGCTCTTCTATAGCTCAGTGGCTCGGACGCCACTGCTAGCTCATTTGACTCGTGTCACGTGAATTACTACGGAATTACGGATATCGATAAAATATCTTGGTTTTTTTTTTATGGCGGTTTTTTATAGTAAGAACCGTCGTATTAGTTTTTGTTATAATGTTTGTATCATAACATAATAGATTTTTGTGAAATTGTGATTTTGGAAGCCACCAATGCGGTTCCTTTTATAATGTGCCAAAGTATTTTCTACTTTTAAGTCAATGACCATAAAGATAGATTTACAGTGCAGAATTGCAGAGTTATTTTCAAAACAAATAGCGTAGAGTCATCTCAACACCTCTCTCCCTTGAATTTGTATGTATATATATATTATAAGTATGTATTATAGTCAATAGTATGTATGTGTATATAACCTATTTATGTATTTGTGTACTTAGTTTTAATTTTTTTTAATCATTGTTCCTCTCAACCAAAGCACCTGCCATCCAATCTCTTCACCACCCTTGGTTGACTGGTAGAGAATGCCTAAGGCATTAAGTCCGCCTTTGTACCTTTTTGTGCGAAAAGTTTAAATAAATAAATAAATACAGTGGTTTATGTCTCATGATAAGTTTACAATGACGTATTGTACGATCCGAAGTATTCCGAAGCGAGCCGAGTGAGCCGCTTGGCCGGTGACTTCGGTCAATCATAGGTGTCTCGCTGAAGTACTGAGCTAGTGAGTCTGAGTGAGCTAACTGAGCTAGTGAGCTATTTAGCCAGTGAGTGAGCGAGAGCGACGTCAATCGGAAAAAGAGCTAGCTCTTTTCTATCACTCGCTCACGAGCTACAAATATTCTTAGAGACCAGAAACGGAATAATATTGAAAAACAAATTACTAAAAGACCTACAAAGTTACATTTCTTACGAATCATTTTAATTAGCAACAAGCACATAGGTATAACAAGTGCATAAGAATTATATAACACGACCCTATAACGTGCCTAGAATACGCCCGTTGCATCCGAAAACCAAGCAACAAACAGACCAGCGCCGGTTGACAGCGCACCATGCCTTTTTAGGGTTCCGTACCCAAAGGGTAAAAACGGGACCCTATTACTAAGACCTCGCTGTCTGTCCGTCTCTCCGTCCGTCCGTCTGTCTGTCACCAGGCTGTATCTCAAGAACCGCGATGGCTAGTTAGTTGAAATTTTCACAATATGTATTTCTGTTGCGTTGCGTTGCGTTTTTGCCTTGTGGTACGAAACCCTTCGTGTGCGAGTCCGACTTGCACTTGGCCAGTTTTTTTATAAACCTTCACTCGGACCGTGTAGGTTGGAAGAAGGAGTAGGTATCTAAGAATATAATAATCACTGCTAATTTATGAAATAGTCAATCAATGGAATTATATGAACTTGGGAGGGTTGTATTGATGACTTTAATGATTATAATTCTGTAAATACATACTTGTTGCGCTCGCGAATCATATTGTGTTCAACATACAACCTGACACTGACCTGCAAATTGCAAAACACGTAAGAAAATTTAAATTTCGCGCGCTACCTCGCGCATGCCCCTTAAGGCGAAAGCGCCAGGGTCGCCCGCGAAATTCATTTTTTTTTACGTTTTTTGCAATTTGTTGGTCAGTATTAAGTTGTATTTTGATTACCAAGAATGACTATTTCATGAAATCTTGACATTTGGGGATTATACTAACTTAACAAGTTGTAATACTGATTGTAATGATTATAATTCTGTAAATACGTATTTGTTACGACCGCGAATCATATTTTAATCAACGTACAACTTAATACTGACCAGCAAATTGCAAAAAACGCAAGAAAATTAGAATTTCGCGGGCTACCTTAGCGCTTCCCCCTTAAGAAGAGACCTGCCTGACCTTAGTCAACTACAGATTCCTTTTAACCAGCATTTTAAACCAATTCAATTAATTCGTCAAACGTATCGCCTCTAAGTCTTGTTTATTTTATTCATGTCGTAAAAAAGCGAGCAATCTTTTTCGCATCTCCCCAAGTTAAAAAGTCAACGCTATAAAAGTAATTTTTTTGTTTAAACTCGGTAATGTATTGGCTATTAAGGCTACCGTATCCTACATTCTACTTTGCTCAGAGTAAGTAAACCTTTATTAAGCAAAAACACGAGCGAACCAACTCCTATTACAGAAACAGCACTTAAGAAAGCTATTTCCACCTTTAACATTATCAATAATTGACGCTCTTACACGGCCGATTAAAATTGGAGTTTGTCGAATTGAAATATTGCTGGGGGTTGCCAGAAGATTCACTCGAGTGAACGTTCATTTTTGTTTCATCCCACGTTCACTTGACACCGACAAAAAAAGATAGGTATAAAACGGTCATCTGCTCCTTTCATTAAATTTTTCGATCAATATAATTTCAATTTTAAAAGTCCGTCCTTGGAGTCTGCCAACGGGCTATGGAACGAAGTTTTAGGTGTCAAACTCACAGACCGCATTAGGAACTTTATGCTTTGTACCAATACACAAATAGCGGACGCTGGACTAATGTGGAACGGGGCTGGCCACATCTGTTGCATGTTAGACCAGAAATACTCAAAAACCAGCCCAGTCTGTACCAGCTACTTTTTTAAGGTCGGTCCATCTAGCAAGGGGGCGTCCCCTTTCCCACCCTACGTTTGTCGAATCGCGGTCTCCACTCCAGGACTCGTTTGTTCGCCTATCGAATGATCAAAATATGAAAACAAATGATCATCTAAAAGTGAAATGAAAAAAAAAAAAAAAACGGGCGTGTCGGACTCGCACACGAAGGGTTCCGTACCACAAGCTAAAAACACCGAAAAAACACGTTTCTTGTATGGGAGCCGCCCTTAAATATTTATTTTATTCAATTTTATTATTAAAGTAAAAATACAACTGAGTATTTTGTGAATATTTCAAGTGCCTACCTGTTGCCATTATTGATATCGAGCAAAAAAGGACAAAAAAAAATCGCGTTTGTTGTATGGGAGCCCACCTTAAATATTTATTTTATGTTGTTTTTAGTACTTATTTGTTGTTATAGCGGCAACAGAACTACATAATTTGTGAAAATTTGAACTGTCTAGCCATCGCGGTTCTTGAGATACAGCCTGGTGACAGACAGACGGGCGGATGGACAGACGGACAGACACCGTAGTCTTAGTAATAGGGTCGGGACCCTATTACTAAGACTTCGTTGTTTTTATCCTTTGGGTACGGAACCCTAAAAATGAACATTCACTCGAGTGAAGCGTCTGATTTCAGCTTTATACAGGCACGTGAATGTTGGGAAATCGCTGAGCAATGATTATTCACTTACAGCATATAGCTCCAGTATTTGTTGGTAAACGCAGCAAAATGTCCAACGGAATTGTTTTGACATGAAATATGCTTTCGAAATATGCTTTTGAAATTGAAATATGCAATTTAATTTGACCCTGTATAGTCACGGGTATCCTACTTTTTACCTCAAATAGTGAATATTTTTGAAGAACCCTGAAAGCCGAATCTATTTAGGTACGGTATCAAAGACAAAGTAGCCATCTATCAACAAAATACGACGCTCCAAAGCCTGTGGCAAAAAACCGGGTCATCAGGAACATAATAAAAATGAAATATGCTCCTAAAATCAGAATCCAATTACGTTTCCCGGCACAACATCACATCAGACTCTTCAATTAGAATGGCCGAAAAATGTCGACGATGGATGGTGGGTGCTGATACAATTATGTAATTGATTTGAATATTTCTCTCTCCCTCGTTATTTCGCTGTTCTCCATAATTTCGAAACGTGTCGGTGAGAGTTACGAATTTATGATATTTGTTTTGTAATGTGAGAGAGGGGGAGAGTTGTGGCTAGGTCATAACAGCCGCATGGGTCGATCGATCAGGTTAAGCAACGCTTGCCGCGGTTGGTCCATGGATGGGTGATCTTTACCTACCAAGACCTCTCCGTGCCTCGGAAAGCACGTTAAGCCGTTGGACCCGGCTTTCATTTGTGGATCTTTGAAAGTCGTTACCCGAAAGTTTGACAATCCGTCTTAGCAAGGGGTTATCGTATTACCAAGTAACGTAGTTGTGGAGGTCAGATAGGCAGTCGCTCCTTGTAAAATACTGGTATTCAGATGCATCCGGTTAGACTGGAAGCCGACCCCAACATAGACTGGGAAAAGGCTAGGCAGATGATGATGACATTGTATAAATCTTTGAAAACTTGTTATCGCTATAAAATAAATCATAATAAAAATAGTCGAAACCGAATAAAACTATCGACATACAGCTGAAAACATTTAAAACGCGATTTTCAATGTATTTTCACGGTGAAAGCAAATATTTCCGAACGAGTGCCAAATTGCCAATCTAGCAAAGTGTTGTGTCCACATCGGGCCGAGCTAAAGGATCCACTTAATTTGTGTCAACCTACTTGCTAAAGAACATCTCACAAAAAAAAACCGACCAAGTGCGTGTCGGGCCACGCACAGTGTAGGTTTCCGTAATAGCCCGTTATCACAATTTAGTACGACTCTGTTGTTCTTTATTCTACAAACAAAAAAAAAAACATTAAAATTTTTCATATTTTGTTTTTCAATGCAAGTCTTTACCCGTTATAAACAAGCAACTACTTCATATTAGTCACTACATGTAGGTGAGCTACCCTAAAAAAAAAATGTTCCATTTTTTTTTCTAGTACTAACGGTCTCTTAGCAAAACCTCGGACAGACAGCAGACAGACAGACGGACATGACGAAACTATAAGGTTCCGTACACACTGGGCTTCACAGCTTAGTACGGCCGCTATCCCCATTGCGTACAGTGTGGCTAAGTTTGACACAATGGAGCCTGGTACCTATGATTACCAAAAACCCTACTGAATATAAACCTAGCCCTACAGCAACTGCCTAGCACCCTAGTTACCCTAACGCCCTACCCTATCATACAAACCACACCAAACGTGAGTTACGCTGGTTTTACGTGAGGGATGTCTGTTCCCAGGAGACCTACGGAAACTACTACTACGGAACCCTAAAAACATAAAAAATACTAGTTTTACCCAAATTACTTGAAAAGGGGAATGAAGATTTTCATATGGACCCTTGCAAACCTACTGTGACTCACGTATGAAACCTGTCATCTGTTTGCATCGATGTCAGCTCTCCATTTATATACAGGTTTCATGCGTGGCCGCAATCTACAAAAAAAAAAAAAAAAAATGTCGCGGACAGGTAGGTACGCCACGGGTCTTCAAAGCCCTTTACTTAGTTTTTTTGGTCGTTTAATCGAGAATAGTTAGGTATTAAAGTTTATGAAACGTGAAGAAGAAAATAATTAGGTTGATGTCTTTGATGTCTTCGGTTCTTTTAAGTCGAGACTTTTTCTGTAAGCATTTAAAATGAAGTCTTAAGCTGTTCAAAGAAATATATTCTTAGATTTAGACTATAAAATGAATAATAAAATGTAGCCTTTAATGTCACATTGTATTTTTCGTTAAAAAACAAAAAAAAAACTTTATTCAGTTCAGAAAAAAAAAACACGGTACAATATAAAAAAAAAACAAAAACTAGTAGCAGATTACAAGGAGCAATCAATCAATCAACATTTATTGGTACAGGTATTACAATAAAGGTTTTAAGTGCTTGGCCCTGGACCCCACACTAGATTCCCTGTGTCGTGGGGTGAGTTTAAAGTTTTAGATTTTTCGGATTCATTGTTTTACATACATACATAATCTCACGCCGTCTTCCCATGGGGATAGGCAGAAAGTACAGAACGCCACCTGCTCCATTCTTACATACTCCTTTTGTCCCGTTTACGTTTAGACATCTTGTCATACACGCACGCCGGTTGCGAGTACTACGCACGTGAACTTTCTGAAGAACATCATCATTCACCAATATAGTCTAATCTAATCTAACTAGCCAGTACTGTCCCACTACAGAACAAAGGCCCCCTCTCCCTTTTCCACACAATTCTGTCTTTTGCTAGTGCCGGACAGTCCTTGCGGTAGGAGTCAAGCTCGTCCCGCCATCTTCGTCTCGGCCTGCCGCAATGGCGTCGTGCGTTTAGTGGGACCCAATCGGTGGTTCTCTTGGCCCATTGGCATCTGACATACGGAAAACATGTCCGTCCCAGTCCCACTTAAGTTTAGCGGCTTTTTGGGCAACGTCTGTTATCTTAGTTTTAGCGCGCAGTATTGTTCTATATACGGTCAGAAATTCGAACCCCCAGGATACTGCGCTCCATGGCTCGCTGACAAACCTCGAGTCTGGACCTCTGCTGAAGTGTCAAAGACCAGGTTTGAGCACCATATGTGAGAATGGCGAGAATTCACATGTCCATAATTCTCCTTTTGAGACATAGTGATAGATCTCCTATATAATCTAGACTATAATAATATGTCCTCCTAAGGCGTTGTTTTAATCTATATAAATAAAACAAAGTCGGGTTAGTTACACCATTTATAACTTAAGAACGGCTGGACCTATTTTTATGATCTTTGATCTGTTGTATTTGTCTCCGCCCCGAATAACAGAAGAACGATTAAATAAAACATGGGAAAAATTCACGAAACAATTATAATGAAGATAATTCATTTTATCAAATAGTTTTTTTACGGAACAGCTTTTTTTTTATTCTGAGGCGGTATGAAGTTCTCCGGGTCAGTTAGCTGTTCATAAATCTTTGAATAGTTGATTTTAATTCAAAAGTAAAATCTTACAGAGAGAGTAATTGAAGACGTCAAAAGTACAATTTTAGATTAAGAAAACACAATGCTTAATATGGAACATTCAAGATCAAAGAATGACGTAAAACCATAAGTAAGTCATTGCAATGTAACTGTTATCTCATTGTAATAAAGTATAAATTAGAATGATTGCCTTGAGTTTGATAGAACTCTTGCCAAACAATTGCCGTAATTATTCTAATTTATACCTTAGCTTACCGAGATTTTACGTTTTACGTCTGTCGTGAATGTCCTACCTTACTCTTCAATGACTAGACAACTTTTCCTCTCATACAAAGTTCAACTGAACAGACAGAACCATAACTAGTAACATGGATAGAACCAAAAAGCTCTTCTAACTGTCAACTAAAGACCCGTTACTGTATGAGAATGGCTGTGAAACACATTACCGATGCATTATGGTAATCTAAACCCGATGACCATAATGTTCTATTACTCTGTTAACAGAACACTGTGAGAAAATTTTAAAAGGTCAGTAAGAGATAAGACTTCTTGGGAAAATATTGAGAGGAGGAGTTATATTAGGAAGATTTTTACTCCAAAGACTGGGTAGTAAAGATAAGGCTGTGCTATTAAACAAGCATTAAAGACAATATTTTTTTTATTGTTCTAGTTGTTAATGAGGCTTGCATTGTAAACGCATTGATTTTGTTTCTTTGTTTCCGATTTGAGACCTTCCGTAGACACCTGAGTTGAGCTGCTTAAGTTCTGCGATGAGCTGCACGATTACTGAGAAATACGTGCTCTGACTGGACAGGTCCACTCAATCTGTGTGGTTCTTTCCTCGAAAGACCATTTCAGACACGAATCTATGTATATGGTCTTCGCATGATCTGACAAGATTATATCTGCACTTTAAAAAAGACTGTGACCTCCGAGTTTGTTTAGGCCTTCCTTCTTAGAGTAGGAAACGCCGACCTCATATAGTTTAAAAAATATGATTGACGTGTAAAAGTGTTTGGTACAAACCCAAGTGTCAATTGAGATTTCTACGCTCAAACAGTGGGTTCTTGAACATCCTAATAAAACGTTAGTTTAAAATCACCGTAGCTATATTCTTTGAAAACGATTCCTGATGCCCATTTCCCATATTTCCTAGAATATAATGTGTATCATTCATCAAAATTTCGCTCATGACCTCCCAAACAAAGCAGGCTTAGGAATACAAAAGTTCATAAACCTATCGTTAACTAGAACTCCACTGGAAGCATAACAACCTCCAACAATGAACATGTCACAGTAGATTGGCGTAACTACTTGAATAATGATTTCCTCGCCACAATGGAACCTCATTCAGAACGAAAAAGAACCTTTATGTTTGTAGCCAATCAGCGCTCACGATGTTGTGATGGCGGCAAAAACAGCCAATCAGAATTGAGGATTTGCATTCTTGGAAACCAAGGTTGTGTGCGTCTTTATTATGCTTTAGATGGTTTTACGTTTATTGTAAGGGTGACTAAGATTGTGAACTTAATCAGGACATTTTTTGAATTTTAGTTATTAGTTGATTGTTTTCATGAAATAATCGGTTAGCTTGACCTGATTGTTTTCATGAAAAAGTCGGTTTGCTTGACATGATATATTTTCAGCATTTACTTCTTATCGTCATTTTTCTCCTGCCCTTATCCAAATTTATTTAGGGTCGGCGCAACATGTCGCTTTCTTCTATACTTCTCCATTAGTAATTTCGGTATTTTATGTTACATTTCACACCCTTTCTTGCCATATTATCTTGCACACAGTCCATCCATCGTTTCTTTGATCATTCACAAATCCTGGTTAACCAGGATTTATTATCATAATCGACGATGAATGACATTAATGACACTAATGTCCCGGTTTCCTGAATTGGTCAATATCCTATTTTTATACCTACCAAACCGCGTACCGGAAGACGTAGCGTTGGAAGGCCTGCCACAAGGTGGACCGACGATCTTGTGAAGGCCGCAGGAATCCGTTGGATGCGAGAAGTACAAAAACGGTCGAAGTGGAGGTGCTTCGGGGAGACCTGTGTCCAGCAGTGGACGTCTTTCAGCTGAAATGATGATGATGATTACGATACCTACCAATGTCATATTATTTAGAGATACTGTACGTAGTGTTCATATTATTATCAATAACTTATCCGTCGGACTACAAAACAAACTGCCATCCCACACTTGAATGCTGGCTGTAAGTAATGATTTTTTAATGAACCCATAATGACTGACAGCCGTGTACGTACCTACGGAGCATTATGATTTATGAAAGTAACCATCGCGTGATAGGTGGAACCTTTAATACCTTTCCAGCTCTTACGTAATTATTTTTGTTATTGTGGTACACCTAGTTTGTATATAATTAATTTGGTACGAGGATTTGTCTATAGAAAACATTTTTGCGTTGTTACCCCATGTTTTGGTTTTGATATTTCGTAATTAATTGGTTTGATAGTCTTTTGATGTGTGTATGGTGTGTTTGAAATAATAATTAGAATGGTTTCAGCATTCGAAATTGTTTTTGATGTGCATATGTTTGTAGAGCCACTAAATTTAATTCAAACTCGTCATCGAAACTAATAAACTGAATTGGGGAATGTAAACTGGTTTCATCGAAAACTGGGTTTATTAAACCACCGATAAAAACCAGGTTTTAATATTGGCCGGTTTTGCATTCCCTAAACTGGATCAAACAAATATAATGTTAAGTGAAAATATAATAATATAATCATAGTTTCTATACAATAAGTAACTTTGCTCATTTGTCTGAAATAGGTTGAATCTCTGCTTCACGCTGAAAAATGCTGATGTTTAAAAAAATATGTGCTTTATCGTGTTTCTATACATCACAGATTCACACCCATGCATTGTCTGGTGAAATGGTATGGTGGTCATACCATTTCCGAAGTCAAAATCATCCACACATTTTCTTAGAAAAATCAATCACTTTTCATCCACAGTCTTCTTGTAAGCGTATCGATGGCTCAGCGGGTTACCGCTGGCCCGGAACATAAAGGGCTGAGGAAGGAACATGGGTGGGTTTTAGTCAATAAGAGTCTGACACTCCCTTCCGCTCCACCCAGAACGGGAGGGGTCATTTGATGATTTCTTACCCGAAAAAAAAAGCGTATCGATGGCAAAAAGTTGAAACATCTTTGGCCCAAAATTCAGCTGCGCGAACTCTGCTCACTTACGCAGTCATAAGATCATCGAGTGCACAGGCACCTGTGCATCGACAGTGTAACTTATATTTGCTAACCCTACAATTTTGTTCACAGATTTCATGTCTTTGGAACTAGTGGAAGGCTTCCCAGTTCTCCTAGTGAACTACGGATCCGGTACCACAAGGTTGAACAACAGCGTCGTCCACGTGGCTGATGGCAAGCCTCATCTAATAGAAATAGTCCTGATGAGGAGTTCCATTGAAATGTTCGTGGACAGATGCAAATTGTCTACGTGTATGAGCCTCGCTGCTCCTACTGGGCCTAGAGAGATTTTGAATGGTAAGTAACCTTTTGTTTTTCGTGTTGGTAATCAGCTACCTTGGCACAGCACACTGCACTTTCGGCCGGTCAACAAGAACAGCTCTTAAAAACTCTCTCCTAGTCTACGCCAGCAGTCAGCCTCAACCCTGCACTGTACCACATATCGACGCACTGGCGCATAACGCAGCGCCACCACGACACACTGGGCATCCTCGCAGATAGTTCCGACTCACCGAGAAATGTGGGGCAATCGGTTTCCACTCACTGGAACCTCAGCTGGCCTGGCAAGCGTCGCAAATATACAAGGCTCAGACCTCCGGTCTCCGAGGGGGAGTGATGCAGTGTTATCTATAACGCCACATGCGAACAACGCGTCATACTGTCGTCGTCGTTGTCCTATGTGTGTAACCGCGGGGTAGGAGGTAAAGATGGATAGTCAGCCCTCTGACTGGTGCTGAAGTATTCCCACTCGCTGAGGCTCTCTCAATGAGTAGTGCAATGACATTTAATGCACGTAACTGACACAATATCATCATCAAAATAGTGATAGTGTGTGAGTTCTAACTTTTGACGTTTTAGACTTCGCGTGGAATACCAGGTACGATAAAAAAAAAAAAAAACAAAAACAAATGAATAACTATTTGTATACGATTGTACTTGTTTCATCAGTTGGTGTCTCTCGTGCCAATATTGATTAAACTTTAATGTTTAAGTCTCTCTGCCAGTTTTGTATTAAAGATTCATTGCTAAGCAATATTCATCCTTAGACTTTTGATATTAATTTGTGTAGGCAGCGTTATTATTAATTATCAAATACCAAGACGAGAACAGTTTATTGTATTCCCAAGAACTTGATAGCTTACACGAGTAACAATTAAATCAATTTAATTTCATTACAGTATTCATTGTTTTCTAAATTACATTAAATACTTTAGTTTCTAGACATGTCACGCTTAAGTGACATTTTCTTTGAATTAATTTAGTCGTGTTTTCAGCATTTCTTAGCGCTTAGTGCAAGTTTAAGAATGTATTGTTGTCATTAATTAAATTCAGCAAGCCTAAGTTTGTGAGTTGGTTAAAACTTGATAATACTCTTAAATAGTTTACCAACCTACTTTTAAGTTTCTTTTTCAAAATATATTCTTATACGTTTTACAAAAGGGGAGAGCCTGGTGACTAAAATGTGTTTCTATCAGCGGGGTGATTACGTAACACTCTAACAGTAGGAAAGGATTTCATGCTGACAGTTCACCAACATTCATTGCGTGCGTTATTTATGTTGATGCGCAAACAAATTTTTCGAACATATGAAGCAATGGATTAGCAACATCCTGCAAAATTATTCAGATTGTGTTTGATAGTGTGCTTGCGTCAAACCCTGCTTTATTTCTAATTTTTGGCTATTTTTGATAAAATTTCTTGTCTACAGTGAACGGACCACTTCAGCTGGGAGGTTCCAGCATAGACCTTCAACACTTAGCAAGAACATTCGGCTGGAGGCACGTTCCCACCAATCAGAACTTCGTAGGATGTATTAGTAACTTCACATATAACGACTTTGTAAGTATTTTTAACATGTCTAATTGTTTTGTAACTCATTTTACTATATGCATTCAACAATATTGTTTTTTTTTTAAAGAATATCCTAAACATTACTAAATGATGGACACCTTACATTTAGGTTATTGAGTTGTTTAAAATTTGAAGTATCAGCTTGAACTTGTAGTTTATAAGCCCTAGCTGAAGGCCTTAATTTATTAGGGCATCCACAGGATTGCCCCGTTCGTAGTTACTGTCCGTTCACAGTTATTTTACCTCTGATTTTGCATCACTGTCAACGTCATAGTGATCTTTATTCTAATTTTAATAAGGTTGCTTTTGGGTTGCTGCCGTTGACAGGTTTGTCAAATTGCTGTTAGGTTGCTGCTGTCGGAGGTAAAGGGCTGAGGACTGTCACAAGCGTAAGGGTGCTTACATCAAGAAGTGGGTTTTCGGTCCCGACTCCCGGTACAGATCTCTGCAGGTTGATCTTCGGAAAAAACGGTTACATGTTTTACCTGTTTCTTTATGTGTGAGCGCATAAGTTAATGTGGAACTATTTCACCTGCACCGATCGGTACCGACCCGTACTACAGACTCACCTGCACCGGAAACCTGTTTCTTTATGTAAGCACCCTCACCTTTGGGATAGCGACAGACAGGACTGAGTTACTCTTCAGTCCCAAACCGATGGCGTGGATCCATAAACATGGGGTTTTACTCTTGTCTGCTATTACAAGATAGTCAGCTTACTTCTGTAACTGCTGGTACTAACATTTTCCCTTTCTCAACAGATGTACAACCTGGGGGAACCCTCGTTGCATCACAACGCGGACCCCAGCTGTCAACGAAGCATGTTCACCGCCGTCACCTTCGGGATTGACACCAACTTCCTAGTCGCCATACTTGTCTGCATCGTCATATTAGCCAGTACGTATTTTTTTTACTATTTATAATTGATAGGGTCGCTTTTGATCACTATTTATATCATCTGTACACCTACTTCTATCATTATAAGCGATGATGTGGTCGACAATATAAGCGATGATGTGGTCGACAATATGAGCGATGATGTGGTCGACAATATAAGCGATGATTTGGTCGACAATATGAGCGATGATGTGGTCGACAATATAAGCGATGATGTGGTCGACAATATGGGCGATGATGTGGTCGACAATATAAGCGATGATGTGGTCGACAATATAAGCGATGATGTGGTCGACAATATAAGCGATGATGTGGTCGACAAGATAAGCGATGATGTGGTCGACAATATGAGCGATGATGTGGTCGACAATATAAGCGATGATGTGGTCGACAATATGAGCGATGATGTGGTCGACAATATAAGCGAAAACGTGGTCGGCAATATAAGCGATGATGTGGTCGACAATATAAGCGATGATGTGGTCGACAATATAAGCGATGACGTGGTCGACAATACAAGCGATGATGTGGTCGACAATAGTGCATGTTTAGTTCTTAGAAGTCTAATCCATACTAATATTATAAATTCGAAAGTAACTGTCTGTCTGTCTGTATGTTACCTTTTCACGCTTAAACCGCTGAACCGATTTAGATGAAATTTGGTATAGAGATAGTTTGAGTCCCGGGAAAGGACTAGAATAGTTTTTATGCCGATATTCCCACGGGATCGACACTTATGCGGTTGAAACCGCGGGGCGCAGCTGGTATTCGAATAAAACATTAATATTCAGTCGACAGTATAATATTGGGCCGTCAGACATATTTCGTGTAGCCCGATTTTGACAAACGAGGCAGCCTAACGATTCATCTTACCTAGTAGTGAATGTCTTAGCTTAGAACTTACACTGGACCCAGAAATAGGATTTAGTTTCTGTTTCACAATGCAATATCTGTCTAAGGTCCTGTATTCTAGAACTATGGTTAAAATGAATTTCGAATGAAAACTAGATTCGTAATCTATCGGTTTTCGACATTCATGTATTAGGTACCTATATATTTTTGTATATTTGAAGAATACCTAGGCATATAACTGCGATTTTAGTGATTTTTGAAATGAATCTCGCATTCATATTAACCCTTCGTAATCGAACATGGATCCACGCGAAACACGATGGCTTTTTTATTGTTACTGTTATTATGGACAGCTTTCAGCCAATTTATTTGTCATAGGGTTCATAAAAGTTTTTATTTTTGGGCACAGAAATAATATTATTTCGAACACAAAATGAATACCCAAAACGTTTTGTAATAAGTTGTAAAAGTTTGTGTCACATGCCTTTCATGATAAAAATCATAACTTTAGCGACAGAGGGTTCGGGTCAAATCAGAATAACATTTTGACAGACTAGCTTAATACGTAAATTAATTAACCGAGTAAACTTTTATTGCACGTCGTTTTACATGAAAAATCACAGACAGGCTTTATTTTAATATTCTATGGCTAATCTATCTGAACCGATGACTAAAAAACCAGTGCTTTCTTTCACTAGAAACACAAGGGAAATTAAACAAAAGTCCAAAAAACAAAAGAATAAAGATACCTTTAAAAAATCTATGGACTTATAAATCGCTTACAAAATAACTTAGAATCGAATGAATATGTTTTATTCCTATACTGTGCTTTGTCCGTTGTTTTCTACATCTAAAATCCCAGATCACTCTCAAAATCAACATACCTCCTTCATACGAGTATCTCTTCAACGAAAATCTAACCGCCATCTTCTTTCCAGTTCTCCTCCTAGCGGTGGTAGTCCACCGCAGAAGAGCAGACGCCTGGGCTGAGAAGGAACTAGACGACATCAGAGAAAACATTATCGCGTATGAAGACGAGGGCGGCGGCGAAGGGGATGCTGGCTACGACCTGCACGTGCTTAGGCAGATGTATGACGGGCCCCTGCCTGATACTGACACCTTCATGCAGAGCAGAGGTAAGAACACATAACCCTATTTTAATAATTATACGCTATACTGTGTCCAACTGCTGGGATATTTTATTTTATTTTTACAATTATTTCAGCCAGAAGATCATAATACAAAAAATATATCAATTATATCAATATATCAAAATATCACTTTTATTATATATTATTATTATCTATATCAATATATATGTCACTGTAAAAGCCCGAACTGCGGTAAATCTTAGGATTTACCGGTAAATACTAAGATTTAGAAAGTCTTACCGGTAAAAGTCCAAATTGTTCTATAATAATCATCAATTTCTGACTTTTACCGGCATTCAATCGGTAAATCTTAGGTTTTACCACAGATACCGGTAAACGTTACGTTTTCAAAGTAAAACAATGCATTTAATAATCAGAAACTATTTATTAAACAATAATATTACTATCATTATATTGTTATTAATCAAGTCTTAAAACATGTTTAACATGTAAAATAATTATTATTAAATCAAGTCTTAAAACATGATTTAGAAAAATAAAACGCAAAAAAAAATACTTTCCACTAAAATAACACCTAGTTTACGCTAGGTACGAGTAAGCTAAACGTTCTTAATAGTATCAGTTAAAAAAAGGATTTCACTTGTTGCAACATGGTGAACTATTATGGCATTTAGAATTACAAAGTAATCCTGATGACTTGCAAGCGCACTTCTTCGTCGAGCATTTTTAAGGCAGTTGCACTTTTTGAATCCTTGCCCTCCGGTTAAAGAGAATTTTCTGACAACTTCTCGGACTTCTCATCTTCTTCTTCTCTTGTCTTCTTCTTCTTTTCTTTGTCAACTTCAACTTACTTCATTTAGCTAGCATTTTCAGTTTCGTAGAGTTTCAGGTATCTTTATGTGACCCTAATTAATTGCTCTCGAGTGTTTTTAAATCTTTGATTTCGGACATTTACCGATGTCTGCGGTAAAACCTAGGATTTACCAACTGAACGCCGGAAAAAGTTTGAAATTAAAGATTATTATAGAACAATTCGGACTATTACCGGTGAGACTTACCGGTAACTCCTAAGATTTACCGCAGTTCGGGCTTTTACAGTAACATATATATAGTTATTAGGTACTAACATAGGCTAAATAATATTGTTACTAACACAGTGGAACTTATTTGTTGTCTTATAAATAAATAAATAATAATAATATTTATTTCCGGTTGATGTAAGACTTGCCTGGTCAAAATTAGACAATAGTTCTTTTTTCTATTATGAAAATGGAGGTGGTTGCAGGGCTGATCGCGCTAGCAAATGATTGGGAGTTCACATCTCGCCTGTTGCACCATAAACTCTCATTTTGACACAAACATATTTTGGGTAGTTTGGTGGGACGAGCTTGACTGACGCCTTTAGACAGGATTGGTCCACTCTAGCTCGAGACAGAGAGAGGAAAGGAGAAAGGGAGGCCTTTTCCCTGCAATTGGACAACATCATCATCTGCCTAGCCTTTTTCCCAAATATGTTGGGGTCGGTTTCCAGTCTAACCGGATGCAGCTGAATACCAGTATTTTACATGGAGCGATTGCCTATCTGAGCTCCATACCCAGTTACTGGGTAATACGATACCCTTGGTAAGACTGGTTGTCAGACTTTCGAACTACTGACTACCCGTAACGACTGTCAAAGATCCACGAATGACAGCCGGGACCAACGGCTTAACGTGCTTTCCGAGACATATAGAGGGTCTTGTTATGTAAATGGACCAACCTGATCGATCGACCTGTGCGGTTGTTATTATAAATACGCTAAAAACAAATAATAATTTGGTCACCATCTATGACCGTTTGGCAAAACGTTATACACGAGTATTTAAAGATATGACGTAAAATTGGTCGTAGAATGCCTTCAGAAAAAGTTAAAGACAGCATTTATTTATACCAGCATTGGAATCGGATTTGCCGAACTCCGCAAATCTTTCTCGCCCCCGATATCATATTTCTGTCAGACGCAGTACAAAAAAGTGAATGTAATGAGAGCTAGGGCTGATTTTTAACCTGCCTTTGCCAGGTCAGCGGTGATCGGTATTGAAAATGGCGAGAACGATAAAATACCGGTATCTGATATCGTACTTATCTCAGTTCGACGCTCTATTGATTATGAAAATTGTTTAAATGGACGATGTTTGAGCGATAATCTTTGTCCTGCATTTTTTATCAGGATTCATGTAAAATGCTGGGCTATTATTTAAAGCAATTTTTTTATGTTTAAAGTTTTTATTTTATAAAGCTTAAGTTGATCTGCAGCGTTAATAATTACTTTGTGGAAGTGGAGCTTAGACAATAAGATGGAATTTAATCCCTCCAAATGCTTTGCAATGACATTCGGTCGAATGCGGCACCCAGTTAATTATGAATATAATTTAAATAACAATACTATCATGAAAACATCAGCCATGAAAGATCTGGGAGTCACATTCGACCGAAAGCTCACTTTCCACGACCACATCGCCACGGTAGCTAAGGAATCCTACCAAAGATTGGGTTTCGTTTTGCGAAATTGCCGCGATTTTCGCTCCGCACATGCCATAAAAATTATATTTAATGCACTCGTACGGAGCAAATTAGAGTCTAGCTCCTGCGTATGGAATCCACACGAAAGTACCTACGTACTTATACTGGAAAAGGTACAAAAAGCGTTCCTTAGGTTTTTTTATAAGCGTAAACACGGCTATTACCCTTAACTCTATCCGACTAAATTTCTACTGGGATGCCTCGGATATAACTCGTTAGAGGTAAGGCGAGCAAAAGACCAGCTCACCATAGCCTGTAAGACGCTCCGTGGCACTATTGACGCGCCTGATCTACATGCCGTGCTGGCAAGCTTCTTTGTGCCAGACAACTACTGCCGCGGCAGAAAGCATAGGCTGTTTGCTGTGCCTCCATGTCGCACAGTTGCGCGTGCTAAGTCCCCAGTACCACGTACTCTGGCCGCACTTAATGATCTCTTGGACTCTAATCCAACAAACGATCTGTTTGCGGACGAATGGACGAAGATTTTTTCGGCATGTCAGAAGTACTGTGAGAGGGATGTATGAAAGTGTTGTTAACTTTTAATTGATTTTATATTTAATGTTTTATGTGTCTTTAATTTTTGTAATTGGTTTTAAACCGTTTTAATTAAAGAATAAATAAAAAAAATAGAAAAAAAAATAAAAATAAAATTTGTGTAGACCTCGTAATTGATTTATCACCCTAAAATAAATGACACTTGAACGGCAATGTCTATATATCTATGTGACAATCAGATAGTTTTAACCTTATTGAAGTTTCAATCTAGTGGGAATTGTTGTCAAAAATGATTAAGCACTTATGAGATCGACTATACAAACTACTCTTTTCTTTTTTTTCTCCTCTTCTGGACCGTTTTTCAGAAAGGGGCAAACATGTTCTTGAAATTGAAATTGACGTTATAATTCGTTTAACAATTGATCACTAAATAATACACAAGAATATTACTTGTGGAGCTTTTTTCTGGAAAAACGGTTATTCGATATTTTTTTCGTTATTAAGCACATCATTTCCTTTTTTTATAATTGAATTTTTGAATTTCCTCCTAGGTATGGTGGGCGCAGCACCAGACATCTCAGGGTTCCTTGATGACAAGAAATCGGTCCTGGACCGTGACCCTGACATCACACCGTACGACGACGTGCGACACTACGCGTATGAGGGAGACGGGAATACTAGTGGTTCTCTCTCTTCTTTAGCGAGCTGTAAGTATAAAACTATAGTCCTACAAGGATTTTTTTTCGCCGTTCTTGGTAAACGTTTGTGATATTGTCACAGAAATTGTATTTATTGGCAAAACAAGATGGCTGCGTTAGTTCCAATTTTGGCCACCAACAACAATAGTATAGGTACAACGATAAAAGGACCTTCTAGCGTTGTATACTATTCTGTATTCAAATATTTGTTTCCAATTGAAGTCTTTTTCATTTTTAACAGTGTAAATAAGAGCGTTTACGCCGTACGGCATTTCGTACAAACTTTCAAGCACTTGCAGCACAGCACATCTAAGCGAAATGAATGAACCAATTTTAATAAAACTTCAAACGCATGAGCAGGATACAAAGGTCTAAAAAGTTACTTAAGAACATTTTAGAAATGTCTTATTTAAAAAAAGATAACTGGAAATCTCTGTTTCTATGGAAAATTTAAAATTGGTCTAATTTGGTTGTAACACTATTTTTCGAAAATGTTCTTAAGTGACTTTTTAGATCTTTGTATTCTGCTTATGCGCACGAAGTTTCATTAAAATCGGTTGATTTATTACGAAAAACAAGAGCTTGAAAGTTTGTATGAAATGCCGTACGGCGTAAATGCTCTGAAGTAGGTTTCAGAAAGCCTGGAAGTCACTTCTTATTAAAGTTATTTTTTGTTAGAAAACTATATTGCGAACGCCTAATATTACAGCTAATATTTTGTAACCAACCGGGGATAGCTTGTTTGATCCATCATCCATATACAAACACGATGGCCGTTCCACAAGTTTTTATTTAGTTAAGAGCGTTTACGCCGTACGGCATCTCATACAAACTTTCAAGTCCTTATTTTTCGAAATGAATGAACCGATTTTAATGAAACTTCCTACGCATAAGCAGGATACAAAGGTCTAAAAAGTTAGTAGAGAACATTTTCGAAATGTCTTATTTAAAAAAAGATAAATGGAAATCTCTGTTTCTATGGAACATTTAAAATCGGTCTAATTTGGCTGTAACACTATTTTTCGAAAATGTTCTCTACTAACTTTTTAGACCTTTGTATCCTGCTTATGTATATGAATTTTCATTCAAATCGGTTCATTCATACCGAAAAATAAGGGCTCGAGTATGAAATGCCTTACGGCGTAAACGCTCTTAAGTAATAAACACAAAAATAAAAGGTAAAGTTGTATAAATAATGATTAGAACTCACTTTACGCCAACACTGTACAATTATAAAATTCTTTGCCTACCCACATATTTTAATAAAATAAATAATAAAAGTCAATTTAAATTCTGCTGTATTGAGCCAATATGAAACCGAGCGTTATTTATGCTAGAAATGAAAACATATTGAAATATTTTTACCAAAATGTTACGTCAATATTGGTGGTTTTCTGCAAGTCTAGACCTTTATGCTAATAAAATTCGTTTTTGCCAACATAATTGTTGTAAAAAATTTTTTAGTACCGAACGATTTTACTTATTAATTTTTTAGTTTGATGTGAGATGAATTTACTAAAATTTCTTAAGGTGAATGCTCCAACCAGCCCCCGAAATTCAAATTTTCTTACGTTTTTTGCAATTTGCAGGCCAGTGCTAGGTTGTATGTTGATTAAAATATTATTCGCGGTTGTAAGACATATATAGGTACAGAATTATAATCATGAAAATCATCAATAAAACGCTCTAAGTTCATAAAGCTGTTAGAATTACTTTTTCTGTTTTTTTTTGTTCTTACACCTTTATGAAGTTGGAGGGTTGTATTGGTGATTTTGATTATTATAATTCTGTAACTACATACGTCTTACAGCCGCGAATAATATTTTAATCAACAATCAACCTAGCACTGGCCTGCAAATTGCAAAAAACGCAAGAAATTTTGAATTTCGCGGGCTGGTTGGAGCATTCCCCTTAAAAAAAAAATAAAAAAAACTTTAAATGTTTTTAATCACACATCATCATCAATCGCCTGCCATATATTTGGAGTTGGCGCATCATGCCTTTTTCTTCCATACTTCTTTTTTTAAATCACTACGTAACTGTTTTTTTCTTAATATTAATAATACCAAACTCCTTAGGTACGGACGACGGCGACCTCAAATTCAACTACCTACAAACATTCGGCCCTCGGTTCCGCAAGCTAGCGGACATGTACGGCGACGAGGAGGAGGACCGGGAACGACCACACGAGGAGTCCTGGTGCTAGCGCCACGCTTGGCTCGTGTAGCCACATCTGACTGTCCAGGCGTAAAGCCCAAGTGCTTGGTGATGTGACTCCCAAGCTCCCAGATGCCTTACCGCTTCACAGCGTATGATTTAACACGGTACTTGTGTTGCCAGTGACAATTACACCCCACCGGATAAGCCCTTTGATTGAAATTGACGTTTGAATTAGAACCCTGTGATAATGTGACTTTTTTTTAAAAGTTCGCTTCGGGATTGTATGGAATTGTTTCTTTTTTTGGTCTGTGGCAGGTTTGTACAATGTTTTGACAGATAGTGATAAATACACTTGTGTTTGTACCTTTTTTATCTTTTACTGCAACTTCATGAAATTACTGCTTTATGGACGTTTTAATTTCTGACGCAAATTGTAAGGCTGATCCTAAAAAATCTGGCCTAATAATTTTTGGTAAAACGAGCAACGACCTGGAAATTAAAGAGTTGCTTAAAAACGCTTCTCAAATTGTGTGAGAAATTGGGACATCTTTAAACCCTCCTCAAGCGGCATTCTATGAAGTTGTTTCCTTAAAACGTAAGTATCTTGAATCCGTCAATTTACATACTATTACTGTAAATGCGTATCTTTTGGCAGTCGTGCATTCCATTTTACTTATTTTTTTTTAACATTTTTAACTTAATTTCTTTCCGATCCCTTAGCTACATTTAATTTAATTTTTAACAATTAGCAACTTAGAATCAAGTGTCAAATAATTTTGCAAAATTAATAACAGTATTACTTAAAAACACGAATAATTGCATTTCGAAAGTGGGTTCAATTAAACTGATTATTAAATATAAAGCAAGGTGATAACCTAAAATGGTGGAAAGTTCGTAGTAAATTGCGTTTTTTTAAGAATATCTATTCAATTATAATTATTCAAATAAATCACATTTAAAAATGTTTTTAAGAAAATGACTGATGTAACAATAGGCATCGTTATAGATACGCCTACATTATTTCGAGTATGTAATTTTTATATGTAAAATGTTTAGAACAGAAATTGAGTGATGTGTATGACTTGTATTTAAGACTTTTATACGTATTATTCATTTAGTTTTGTAATAAAATAGGTCGGCCTTAGCTATTAGTTAGTGTTATTGGTATGGGATGTTCACAACTCCTGATAGTCGCCTCGCCTCTTTACATTTTATTTAGCGCCTCTTTTATTCAATAAATTGTTGAATACTTCTATTATTCAATAATTAATTGAATAGTTTCTTATTAAATAAATTATTGAATAGTTGACTTATTCAATAAGGTATTGAATATTATTTCTATTATTCAATAAATTACTGAATAAATATGATTGTATTACTTTTCTGATGTTTTATTAAGACGTAGATTTCCGCTGATTTAGATATGAGTCCCCTGAACATAGCTTCAGTAGATTTTGTGAGTCATTTCGATTAAAAGTTTTAAAAGATGGTTGAGGCTAGGCTGGACGAATGGTTCCTACCTTATAATATTGAAGATGGAACGAAAGTGCCATTTTGTCTTATTTTATTATAATAAGCCATACAGATTTATGTTAAAAAAGCATTTTGTAACGATTTATTAAAAAGGGCCTACGTAACAATGAATACTTTTCACAGATTCTGTAATAGAAAAAGCAGCTAACATGTGATTTTTTAAATATTTTTGTGAAATGCCCCCGAACGGTGCAAATAAAAAACGTTTTGTATCTTTCATTATTTTAATAAACGTCTAATGTTAAATAATAGTTTCAACTAAATATAAGATCGTCTTAATTGGAATATAGTAGATCATAAATGTAAATATGTACAGCGATGGATAAACATTGTGTGAACTTAATATTCAGTAAATTAACTTTTGTATGGTTAATATTAGGCGAATATACAAGGTGTCTTATCATTATGCATATCAACGAATTGTAATATTAAAAAGTTATCCTCTAATCGGATCCGTTGTATGGACATGTTTTCAATATGACATAATATGCCTAACTATCTATGTGTATATTATTCATACTACGTAATATCCTTAGCATATAACAATAGTGACTACGTCTTTGAATAAAATCCTTTATTTATTTCGGACCAATGTAAATCTGTAACCATATAGAAGCCACAAAACATTTTTTATTAAAACTAGTCCAAAAGATTGTAGAGTTAGCACAAAAAATCGAAACTGAATATTTTTTTAGTTGTGCATATGAATACTTAGTTTTCTTTTTTCGAATATGATTGGAACTGAATATTGTTTTTTCTTTTTTTGCATACTGTACACCGAACAAAGTTATTGCAAAAATATTTGCGGTTTTCTATTTAGACGAATTCTTATTATTTTTTATAATGTGTCCATAGTTTTTAAGTAGTCGTTCGGTTCATTTCTCTTTTGTTATTGATATGTTGTTTTGTAATTAGTTTTTAAGTAGGCACAGAATAAGTACTGTTTTGTACTTCAAGAATTAGATTTAATTATTTTTTTTATAATTTTTGATACCGATCCTATGAGCTGTTTATTACGTATTTAATGTCGTATATTATTTTAATGCTACGTATATAGAAAAATAAATGTTAATTTTCGCCCTTATTTTGAGTTTAGACTTTTAAATGATATGTGACGAAACCTTAAATACAGAAATGTCGATAAATAATTTGTGTTTTTCATAATATTGGAGTAAAATCTAATGTTTCCCCATAATATTAAAAAAAAAGTTCTTTTTTATTAGAAACGTTTGTAAAAGTAGAACTATTTAAATAGTTTTATTGTCCCCCTTAAAAAAAAACATTTTTTTTTATTGTCCATGCCATGTAAAAAGCTGAAATTGTCACTTTATAAGGTAATTTTTTGATGTTTTTTCTAGTTGATTGAGGACTATTGTGTTAGGATACATATTATCCCAAGACACTATTTCTCAAAGCACCATAAAATAGTTAAGTAACAGTGTAAAAAATAACTTTGATTACATTCCAATATACATACGTTAATAATGTAATGTTATTGATCAATTACTCGTACTTAGGCATTGTTGGTGGACATTTTTCAATGATAACCGTCTCCAAAAATTGCCACCTACAAAATAAAAACACTGCCATAAAAAAAAATTAAGAATAAGAATGCTTTTAAAAGTTTTTTTTATTTATTGACTTGAATGCGACTTTAATTTAAATGTCAACTTTAAGCGGTTAAGTGCCTTCTGTTCTGTATGAACATTATATTTTAATAAATAATTTTGCGTTTGATTGTACCTATGCTCTACCTACGGTAAACTTTTTAATTTTCTATTTTTAGTCACTTGCGTTAATGAATCGAGGTCTTGATTGTACTTTTATTTTTGTTTAGAATGATTTTTGTTTTCTTATAATAGCTCTAACTATACTATTGTGAATTAATAATTTTGATACTCACTTGAAGAATTTCTTTTGTTAATTCATTTATTTGCGAGTGACTAGGAAAGATGGGTTCCTTTTCAACATAACAAAAAAAAATCTTGAATTTGGACCCATCTGACATTTCTGCCGCGTTTTAGGCTAGTACAGACTAATAATTGCGATAAACATCGTTTTTATAAGTAAGTGTATGATAAATCGACCATATAAGTTTATGTAAGTAAAGAGTATGTGTACCTAATTATTATCAAAGTAAAGATGGATGTTATAAGGTATAGACGAGAGCGACTGATGATTGTCATATTATATTATAGGATAGCTTGGACTTTGTTACATAGACATTAAGTATTCAAGGTCGATATTGGAATAAACGAAATGAAATAGATTTTTTTGGATTTTTATTTTCCTTTTCTTGATAATAATATTTCTACGAGTTACCTACTTATAATATTTGATGCTAGCAACTCGCCCAAGGTTCGCGCAGTTTTTATGACTTGTAATAACATCGAGGTTTCTATTATATTTTAGTTAAATATGAATATAATGCCTATACACATAGGACCTGGAATAAATTCTCAAATTTAAGGTTAAAACCACATAAAAATTCAGTCAAATGTAAGAAAAATTGGTATAATTGTCACAGAAACACGTGCATACCAAAAGATAATTAATCCTAATAATAAGGAAAAATGAAAACAAAATATCACGAGCATAAAACAGAAATAGTCGACGGCTGCACGTCATGACTGTGACAAGAAGGCTTCCACTCAGCATGATGCTGTGATATAGGAGGGGGGGACCCACAACACAGCGCTGATTTTCAGTGGTTACCCGAAAAGGACGTACCTACGGAAATCAAGAAAGATTAAATGATTCGTACCTACTATAGGTAACAAAATAAAATAATCAGTACTTATAATATGAAGCACCTACATAAACAACCAATGATATGAATAAATATTATTAAATAACATAAAAGTTAATTTATCCGCATGCATCGCCGTGCGTTCATAAATAGATAAGTACCCACCCAAGGCATTTTATTACACAAGAATATTCAGTATTTTGAGTTTTGGCGTCGCCTGCGCGCGGGCTCACAATAAATTCATCATTTCAGCCGAAAGACGTCCACTGCTGGACATAGGCCTCCCCCAAAAGGGAGGGTTTGCCATAATCGCCACGCTTGGCAGGTGGGTTGGCGATCGCAGTATGGTATGGTGATGGAATGCATAGAGAACGCTGCTGCTCATTCTCCGGTACGCCCCTTAGTCGCCCTTTACGACACCCACGGGAAGTATGGGGTGATGCTATTCTTTAAGTCCGGCACCACACAGACACAATAAATTGCACAGTTGCATTTCCCTATTGCGATAAATGTAGTTGGGCAGGACACCTAGCAAAGGGCAGTGATGGCAGGTGGAGTGACCGAGTGGCGTCCAAGGACTGAAAAACGAAATGTCGGTCGTCTGGCGGCGAGATGGGCGGACGATATTGTTACCATGGCGGCTAGAATCTGGATGAGGCTGGCACAGGCGCGTGGAGATTTAGTACAGAAATAAGAGGTTTTGCTAGCGGTAGGTGAAGTCGGGCTTTGGACAATAATGAATGATGAAGGGACACGAAAAGCGACTTTATTTAAGAGTAAATGCGGTCGGAGAGACTTTTGAAAAATCTTAAGTAAAAATTCGTAATTTGAGGTTTGGCTATCGCCTATTTCCTCCTCCAATATTGGACCAATTTAAAACATATTTCAATGTCATAAACTGAATAAGGAGGATTTATACTGTGTCCCTATGTTTTTCAAATGTGTACCTCTGTGTCACTGACTCTGGCAGGGCCACCATCAGGGATTTCAATTTTAATAACACAAAAAATTAATCGCTAATTAGTCGAAATTTTTCGCCAAATATCAGAATTTTTCGGTCACTGGTTCAAAAGATATAAGGGTTTATAGGTGGCCGTTCTGGAGAGAGTCTCCCCAGCAGGGCCACATTTATATCTCAAAACTAGGGCACCTAGCGAAGATCTGTTTTCTCCCATATTTTGTTGCCAATTAGTCGGAATCAGTCGCCAAGTCACAGATTTAACCGGGTCTTAGTATAGGAGATATGAGTTCAATTAGTTAGTCCTAAAGCTAGATCGAAGTTTTTTCGTGAACTCTTCGATCTAGCTCTTGGACTATTACTGTTACAAGTAAATGCTCTAGTCTATGCTCACCTTAATATTATCTTATCATACTAGACAAAAACGTACAAGCTCTGTGACATAAGTAACTGAAATGCTCAGAATCTTCCAAACAATTTATATTAAGGGAAAATTACACGAGTTCACAGATTTTAATATGGAGAAATATTAAATTTAGTTAGGCAGGTACTGAGGTTATTAATAAATATTATCTTGGCACAATATCTATATGCCACCACTTTGCAAAACATGAACAGACTGAGGGCTGATTTTACCTGAGGAATAAATATTGCGATTTGACAGTTTCCAGGAACCAAGTTCCCCGGAGTAACGCGCCTTGAGGTAGGAATTTATGCTAAAAGTCGTTACTTAAGGAAAAAGCGTTCCATGCGACTTTCTCTCTTTCTATTATAGACGAGTGTGTGTTTGCGTGCGAGTATCACGTAGGGAACTTAGTTCCTGACGGAGGACTCCCAACCGCACATGTTTTTTTTCATACAATAACTACTCACCTTTTTAAACTTCACCGAGGTGAAAACTCTAAACCCTGATGTGCTTTGATTATATAAATCAAAGACCCTGTGTACAAAATATGTCAAACTGTCATCATTATTCTTCAGATAAAAGTTATCTCTGACTATTGAAACATCAGTCCTTAGACAAATATTTTGTTGAAAGAAGCCAATGGAAGCGGGTACGCCGCGAAATATAAGTACCTACCGCGTTTTGAATTTGGAACTAACCGGAAAATGGCGCCGAAAATATATCGATGTTCTTGTTTCTATTCTAGTTTTGTCTATGGCGATCAGTTATGAAAAACCAGAGTAAATTCATCAGACTAATCTATTCGGTCGATACGTATGCTACAGGTCTACTCTCGAAGCACGAAAAATTCGTAGTTAGTACCTACGTTACGAGCGTTTCCTACTCCGCATTAATCATCTTCGAACATAAGATTTGTTCGAATCTAAGAATGAATGACAAGATTTGACAGCTATCCTCAAAGCTTGTCTTTCCTCCCGATGTGTTTTTACCTATCCGTAACACGGGAGTAGGGTTTATTCCGAAGTATCGAACTACTTTCGTGCCAGCTCGTATCTTCGTTGACGGAATTAAAAGAAAGATTTCCCAATTTCAGGGTTCCGTACCCAGAGGGTAAAAACGGGACCCTACTCCACTGTCCGTCTGTCTGTAACCAGGCTGCATCTCATGAACCCTGATAGCTAGACAGTTGAAATTTTCGCAGATGATGTAAGTATTTCTGTTGCTGCTATAACAACAAATACTAAAACTAGAATAAAATAAATATTTAAGGGCTCCCATGCCACGCCGAATAAAACACGTTTGTTGTAAAACGTGTTTTTTTCGGCGTGTTTGCGTTGTGGTACGGAACCCTTCGTGTGCGAGTCCGACTAGCACTTGGCCAGTTATTATTTTACAAATATCCTACACTACATTTTTTCCAGAAAATAAATTACTAGGGGTAGTCTACATTGTTGAATAGCTATAGCTGCATAAATCAGCTTATTTACTATTCACCTTTCATAATTAACTGAACCGATTGACAAAAACAAGTTGACGTGTGAAAATACGTTACACTTAAACTCGCAACCTCGCGTTTGTGTCTGACCAAAGCTTTATTAATACCAGTGCACTTTTGTTTAACTTTTTAATTAACGTCTTGTGATACGTAAGATATACAAAGTGGGGTACATTACTTCAGGCAAAAGTCAAAAGTCCACAATTGATCGGTAGGCGTTTCGGGTTGAAGCTACATTTTTATGTGAGTCGAACACGCCAGTGGGTTTTGTCTTGTTAGGCGGAGTTTACATTGATAGGATGAAACGTCGATATTTGGACAACGGGTGTGAACCGGGCGATAGTCTATTGTTCTTTTTTTTTGGAACGAAGTTTTTAACGCGGATTGCGTAGTTCACTAATAGAGTAAATCCTCACGTAAGGAAATAGCGTAACCCATGCGACTTTCTATTATATACGAGTGTGTATGTGAGTGTGAATATTGCGTATAGGGGGTTTACATTTATTACGTAAGATTTGCGGAGGTAGGGGTCCAAACAAGTCTTATTTTTTCTTACGTTAAGATCGAAGAAGTTTTTATTTTTTTTGATACTTTTTCTTTGTAATTTTGGTAGATACTGATCTTACGTTAGATTGAAAGGGGGGATGGGGTTAATCCAAGTCCTATTTTTTGTTACGTATGGTCAGAAATTGGTCAAAATTGTCTTACGTAAAACTGTCTTAATAAATGAACCGACCGTCTCCTTTTTTTCGTTTCATAAGTAGGTACGTTTAAACTTTACCGGAATGAGTTTGGTTATTTATAAAGTAAAAAAATGCAGCCAACTGTCACAAAAAGTTAAAGTTAAGTTTTGTTTTTGTGATTTTATGTACAGTCAACAAAGGAGATAAGTATACAGGAGCGTCGGATATAGTTGAAGTTTACTAAAAACCGATGGATGTTCTGGACTGAAAATTAATTTAATAAATGAGCTGTTTGTTTTCTATTAATAAAATTAAATTTTATTCGAGAACATCTACCGGTTTCTTAGTAAACTTCAATTATATCCGACGCTCCTGTATACTTATCTCCTTTGTTGACTGTACATTTCATAGGAATTAGTATAATCAGCCTATAATGCTCCCACTGCTGGGACACAGGCCTGCTCTCTGTGAGCCGTAATCCACCACGCGGGCCCCATGCGGGTTGGTAGATGTCACATATTATCTTCGAATTTTTGGTTCTAAGACATGCATGAAATAATTTACACAAAGTAAAGCACCTGTCTGGGTTCGAACCTACGACCTACATACAGCTCGTAAGCCGCGGTCGTTACCACTTGCACTGCTCCACCACAGCAGCACTGCAGACCCATCGTTAATACCTAAACAATGGGATTCAAAAGTGGGATCCAACGAAAATAAGTCAGTTTTTCATCTTGTTTATTAAAATTATGCGAAATGTAAACAGACATGAAAAAAAAAGCAGTGGCATTCCGAGACTGCCGGACAGAAGTGAAAATAAAACACAAACACAATACTTTGCCATATCTCGACATATCGGATTTACATTCAAACCGAGTACATCCCGAGGACAGCCGAACACACCCAAAGCGGGTATTTTTTTAATCGTCCCATAAACAAAACACGCGCGGTGTCGCTTACGGTAACAGCGGCGCGAGTTCAATGGTTTTTTCCCATCTCAAAAAATACCCAACGCGCCAAATAGAAGTTTTCACTTTAAAAAAATTACCTCGTTTATGTAGTTTTTCTGTGTAACTTGCCCCTTATGCATTACTGTCCCATACACACTAAAAAAATAAGCTAAAACCATTTATTATTATGCTTGAAACACGGCTTAGTTTTTAGGGTTCCGTACCAAAATGGTAAAAACGGAACCCTATTACTAAGACTTCGCTGTCTGTCCGTCTGTCCGTCTGTCCGTCTGTCCGTCTGTCTGTCACCAGGCTGTATCTCAAGAACCGTGATAGCTAGACAGTTGAAATTTTCACAAATTATGTATTTCTGTTGCCGCTATAACAACAAATACTAAAAACAAAATAAATTAAATATTTAAGGGGGGCTCCCATACAACAAACGCGATTTTTTTGCCCTTTTTTGCTCGATATCAAAAATGGCAACAGGTAGGCACTTGAAATATTCACAAAATACTCAGTTGTATTTTAACTTTAATAATAAATAATAAAATTAAAATAAAATAAATATTTAAGGGGGGCTCCCATACAACAAACGTTTTTTTTTTGGCGTTTTTGCCTTGTGGTACGGAACCCTTCGTGTGCGAGTTCGACTCGCACTTGGCCAGTTTTTTTATCATAGGTTTGGTAGTTAGAGTTATCAGACAGCACCAAGTTTCTGTCACCTTACGTAAGAAAGCTCGGATTAAGGGGTTTCCGGAGGGGTATTTGCATTTTAAAATACATTTCACTTGTAAAGTGATATCTTTGTAATTTAAAGAAAGGGGGAAATAAATGACACGTTAAAAAGGAGTCTTTAATTTCTTGGCTCTTTATCTTTGTTTTTTGGTTCACTTACACAAACAGCATTAAAATAGGCTTTAAGAGCGTTTACGCCGTACGACATTTCATACAAACTTTCAAGCCCTTATTTTTCGAAACTAATATACCGATTTTAATGAAACTTCATACGCATAAGCTGGAAACAAAAGTCTAAAAAAAGTTAGTAGAGAACATTTTCGAAATGTTTGTCTTATTTAAAAAAAGATAACTGGAAATCTCTGTTTCTATGGAAAATTTAAAATAGGTCTAATTTGGCTGTACCACTATTTTTCGAAAATGTTCTCTACTAACTTTTTAGATCTTTGTATTCTGCATACGCGTATGAAGTTTCATTAAAATCAGTTCATTAATTTCCAAAAATAAGGGCTTGAAAGTTTGTATGAAATGACGTACGGCGTAAACGGTCTTAAGGCGCCGCTTCGCAGCAGCACCCGGCTAAGCTACGCACCTACTTAGCTTCGCTTTGTATGAAAATGTAGGTGGGATCCACTGCGACCCCACTACCACCTTTTTCTGACTGACCGACTTCTTGACAATTCAAAAGTGCCTGTAAATGGTTTAATTGAAATAAATGGTTTGAGTTTGACCCACGACCAAGCTACGCACGGACGCGTGGCTGGATAAAAAATGAACCGCGCATATACATTTATTTTGTTGGTTGTACCATTACAGTACTTGTAATTTGGGAAGAAACACAACTTTAATAGTGACATGGGACAATCTAAGACTTTTTTGGAATTTGGGACAAAACTTCGGCACGAACGAAGAATAAATCCTCGTCAAACCTCTCCTTGCACATCATACGTAGTAGTGGACTGACGATTTTAGTCAAATATTTACATAGGTACAGTCTTCAATAACACTATTTTTGTCTTTCATCGTCATCAGCCTATAGCCATCTACTGCTGGACTAGGCCCTCTGATATCTGAGGCCTCAGCAAGAACTCGCACGTAAACGAAACGTAAATTTGAACGATTTGAGAATCGAAAAAACAACTATCCTGTAGTGACTACTATAGTTGTATTTTCGATTCACAAAAGACTTACAGTGTAGTCTTTTGGTTTAAATTTTTGCGACAAGCAATATGTATCACCCACTTTTTTTTTATGTTGGGATGTCATCAAATGACCCCTTCCGCTCTGGGTGGAGCGGAAGGGAGTGTCAGACACTTACTGACTAAAACCCACCCATGTTTCTTCCTTAGCCCTTTATGTTCCGGGCCAGCGGTAACCCTTTCGGACAATCCCGCTGCCCCGGCAGGCTTCGGCCCTAATGCTGACATCTCTTTGAGGCGCGCGTGGAACACGTATGCGCCGTCCGGCAGGGGCCTGGTCCTGATCGGACGGTGAGCTACCCATTACTCTCTGTCCGCAGGCCCGCGCCTACAGTGGCCGGGAGTCGTCCCGTGGCTCCCGACGCCCGGAGCGTCTCCCACGGTGGCTGGGATAGGAGGCTCTCTCCCTCATCCATCCCGCCACCTCCTTCGCTAGCATCACTGCTTCGCAGAAGTAGGTGACTGCCTCCCACTCCCTCTCGCTCCGGACCATGGCTTGCACCAGGGCCGGACGCGAGAGGTCGCCGCCGCTGCCGATCGCCTCTACGAGGTCACGGCGGTGCTGCGCCCAAGCGGGGCAGACCTCCACCGTGTGCTCCACCGTGTCCTCTGGGCGAATATGTATCACCCTTACATATGAATATAGGCTTAAAAATTATGTGTCCATCAACTCAGCCTGTCGCAGTTCACTGTCGGACATAGGCCTCTCGCAGGCTGCGCCACAACAGGATTGTCGTCCGCCTTCCGCATCCGGCCTGTCTTAGCCTCCTTTTTGAGGTCGTCGGTCCGTGTAGCTGGCGGGCGTCCCAGACTATGCTTGCCGATACGTAGTCTCCACTCCAGGAGTCGTCTGCTCCACCGGCCATCGGTCCTTCGACAGACATGGCCAGCCCACGCCACTTCAGCTTGCTTACTCTGCAAGCTATGTCGGTACCTCCGGTTCTTTTCCGGATAACTTCGTCTAGATTTTGAAATAAGTATTTTTAAGTTCGAATTTCTATTACGTTTTCTCCGCTCGTTCATACTAGGCCTACTGAAGAGTTGTGATGCCACTGATATTGCTCCAAGCTTAGCAGACGAATAGTTTATTTAGGTATTTGAAAATATATATATTTTGATTCAATGGAGATTCATAGTTTCAATCGCATCTGATTGGTATAAGCCCTGCGTCAATTGGCAAACTAAATTTTTCTAGGAATATGCTCCAACAGTTTGATTTCCACTAAATATAGCCTGATAAATAAGGGCTGGTACGTGTAGTTTCATTACAGTTAAAGACCTTGCTGATTGGATGGCTTGGTTTGGATTGCTTATTAGTCGATTCGCATGAATTTACTCGCCCGAAAAGTGCGAATCGTCACTTTAAAATATTTTTATTTTTTCTACAGGCGACTCGCACGAAGTTAATTTATTTGTGAATTTTATGCAACGAAGGTAACACGTTGTTGTCTCGAAAAAAATTATATTGTTTAATAGTCACGATTCGCACTTTTCGGGCGAGTAAATTCGTGCAAATTTATTTGTAGGCGTGACGACAGCAACGCGTTCTTCTTTCTTCACTTCATTGCATATCATTCACAAATAAATTAACTTCGTGCGAGTCGCCTAAAGAAAAGATAAGATTACTTAAAAGTCACGATTCACACGTTTCGGGCGAAAAAATTCCTGCGATGTTACTAATAAGCCGATAGGATGTATGCTCAGAGGCGTCTCTAGCCCATGTAGCGCCCGTGTGCAAACAGTACCCAAGCGCCCCCTAGTAAGCGCGTGGTCAAAATGGAATGGGTACAAAGTACAAGTAGCAGCACATCAAGTTACCACAAACTGTCAAAATTCCCCAATGGATAATAAACTGTATTGTTTGGAGATGAAGAAGAAATTCGTCGGTTTTGGATACCATGGTGTGCTGTTGACTGTATTTATAATTATACACGGTGTTCTGGTGTTTACCCTAACAAGCCAAAACGTACCCATGTTAACATGTCTACATAGATGTTAATATGTTACATCAAATCAATGTCCAAATTTAGAAATTTCTTCTTTCTAATTACGACCTCATATCAAACAAAGTTCAATATCAATTGGGAACTTTTGACTTTGGGCAGCGCACTGCGAGCGGCCGAGTGAGGCTAATCTTTAATTATATCTCATGTTGTTTTTTTTTTGGGTGAAAAATCATCAAATGACCCCTCTCGCTCTGGGCGGAGTGGAAGGGAGTGTCAAACTCTTACTGTCTAAAACCCTGAAAGATGCTGACTTCTCTTTGAGGCGCGCGTGGAACACGTACGCGCCGTCCGGCACGGGCCTGGTCCTGATCGGACGGTGAGCTACCCATTACTCTCCGTCCGCAGGCCCGCGCCTAAGGTGGCCGGGAGTCGTCCCGTGGCTCCCGACACCCGGAGCGTCTCCCGCGGAAGCTGGGACGGGAGGCCCTCTCCCTCATCCATCCCGCCACCTCCTTCGCTAGCATGACTGCTTCGCAGAAGGAGGTGACTGCCTCCCACTCCCTCTCGCTCCGGACTAGGGCTTGCACCAGGGCCGAGAGCGAGAGGACGCGAGAGGTCGCCGCCGCTGCCGATCGCTTCTACGAGGACACGGCGGTGCTCCACCCAAGGGGGGCAGACCTCCACCGTGTGGTCCACTGTGTCCTCTGGGCGATCCTGGCAATGGTGACACCCGGACGTTTCCTCCCGCCCGATGATGTGCAGGAAGGTAGGTGAGGTCGCCCTGACGTCTCTCTAGCCACTCCTCAAAGAGGGGTCTTATCGCCACTATCGTGGCGTGCCCTGCGCTGGGTTGCGACAGTCGCTCTTTCCATACCGCCATGAGTCCGACCGCTCCGCCGCGATTTGCCGCGGAAGCGGATCTTTCCCCCGGCGTAGTGCCTCCGCGCGCCACTCATACAGGCGAGCGAGGACTATCGCCTCCAGATTCCATGGCGGCAGTCCGGCAAGGAGGGTTGCCGCCTAGCCCGAGATCGTGCGGTAGCCCCGGATAAGCCTTACGGCTACCATCTTCTGGGGTGCGTTCAAGTAGTGGGCGGCTCGCCGCCGCAGTGAACGCGCCCACACCGGGGCCCCGAATAGGGCCATGGACCGCACGACCCCCGCGTAAAGCCTCCGGCAGGAGGCGTTTGGCACCCTCAGGTTGAATTATTCGTTGGGCAAGAACCGCTTGAAGCCGGCCCCAGCCTGTTCCAGCTTGGGGGCCAAACGTCGGAAATGCTCGACGAAGTTCTCATGTCGTTTCATGGGCCCCGGAACACATCACCATCGGGATCGGGATCTCGTGGCGCGGCTGGCTTTGGTGTAATCCGTCAAATATAAGAAGAGCTCCAGATGCTATACAAAATGTATGCAAAGCGGAGCTCTTTTTACGTTAGTCATTTAGTTGGGCTCCGTACCGAGCGGCGTTCGGCGCCCCCTAGGACCGCTGCGCCCGTGTGCAACGCACACCCTGCACACTAGGTAAAGACGGCCCTGTGTATGCTACCAAGACCTACGAGCGGTGGTTGGACATAGTACGTAAAATGTTTGTTTTTTAATATGCGAGAGAAGAAAGGCGTGGGTTTATGTTTGTGTGTATGTATGTCTTTTTTTATTGTATTTCTTTTTAGTATTATGAAATTTTTCTTATTGGGTTTTTTATGGACCATGTGGTCTGCAATAAAGATTTTTATTTATTATTTAAATTGCTTTGCAATGACTGAAACCGACTCCAATGGAGGTAGCTTTTTTCTTTTCGTATCGAAACGAATTACTTGTACAGTCAGCAACAAATGTCGATTAACACTTCAGTATTTTGAATCTTAGATAATGAGCAAAATATTTGTTCACAATTGCAGCAGAAGCACTTAAAATTTTTAGAATATAAACTCTGCTATTATGTGAAAAGCTAAAAGCAGTTTATTGAACAATATTGTAGTCAATTTAATAACATGTAAAAATTACAGCGTTGATGAAGTTTGTTGCCGATTTGTACAAATGTATGATCAGTCGTGAAAAAAGATAGCGAGGCTGACAGACCATCCTTTCATAGATATTTTACCCCTGACTGCATCACACTCAAAGTCACGGACTGCCGGTCGTTTCTGTAAAACTCTCACCGTGAAAACTTAGGTTAAGTGAGTTTGTTTTAGCTAAGAGTTGACAGGTCACTCCACGCTCACTTCACCTAAGTTTTCACGGTGAAATTTTTACAGAATAGCACCGCTGTGACTTTAAGAGCGTTTACGCTGTACGGCATTTCATACAAACTTTCAAGCCCTTATTTTTCGAAATGAATGAACCGATTTTAATGAAACTTCATACGCATAAGCAGAATACAAAGGTCTAAAAAGTTACTAGAGAACATTTTCGAAAAATTGTGTTAAAGCCAAATTAGATCGATTTTAAATTTTCCATAGAAACAGAGATTTCTAGTTATCTTTTCTTAAATAAACGTTTTCGTAAACGCTCTTAACTGTGATAGAGACAGAGAAGAACAATGTGATCTTTATTATCGTTGTTATAAGGTTGTTGAAGAATTGCCAAACTTAAGTGGCAGTAGGCAGAGCACATTGCCCGCAGACCAGGGAGCCTAAAAAGGCCACTGTGGCAGAATCATAAAAGGAGAACATTATGAATCATAATATGGCGAAGACAGTCCGTGTTTTTCTTTTTTTCGCTCCGTTTCGTAGGTATAATCAAAGAGATTGGGATTGGATTTGAATTGGATTGATTGGCATTTTAGTACAGACAAAAAAAATAACTGAAAAATTCTTCACCAATGGGATTCGATACGATAATTAACTATGATAATTAACTTAACAGTTAACTGTCCATTATGCTTCATAATGTTATCCTTTTATGATTCTGCCAAAGTGGCCTTTTAGGCCCCCTGATGGCCGAAAGGTTTTGGAGTGACGACCGCGTACCGGAAGACGTAGCCTTAGAAGGCCTCTCACAAGGTGGACCGACGATCTTGTGAAGGCCGCAGGAACCCATTGGACGCGAGCAGCTCAGAACCGGTCGAAGTGGAGGTGCTTGAGGGAGGCCTACGTCCATCAGTGGACGTCTGTCGGCTGAAATGATGATGATGAGGGTTGAAGGTGACTTACTGAGATAACTGTAACTAGGTGTCAGTACGGTTGGAAATAATATGTCTACAGGCAAATATTTTCATTCCAAGACAGGCCAACTTTAATTAAATTATTAAATTAAATATTTGTTTATATTATTGTTTATATTTGTTTAATAGCAACTAGGCCCAATTGCTAGTAACATTTTCTTAAAATCTATTGTTAGTAAAGAAACACAGAAACAAAAAAAAAAAAAATTTAAGGTAGTAGGTAGGTATTTTCCACAAGTACTTTTTATTTTCCATTTTAGCTATTGCATCGGCTTAACTCAAAGGCCCATGTTCTTTGTCGTACAAATGCGACCTGATTACGGATTTTGCATACAACCTTAATGTAGGATTAAAATAATTCATCACGCAATGACCAGCGTGTTCGTAATAACACTGCTCTAAATAATCACGTGGCCGTAGTGAAGTAATTAAGAAATCGCTTGCATTTTGTTGTAAAATTCTACAATTTTGTTGTGTCCTTATTACAACGTTGTACTTACATAATTATGTAGTTTATACAATCTGAAAAGTATTTTGTTTTTTTGAGGAAATCTCGAAACAGCTGGTTGACACTGACCCAAGGGCTGGCTTTTTGAGGGGCCCCTTAGGGCCGAAGCCTGCCGGGTCAGCGGGATTGTCCGAAAGGGTTACCGCTGGCCCGGAACATAAAGGGAACACGGAAGGAACACGGGTGGGTGTTAGTCAGGAAGAGTCTGACAGTCCCTCCGCTTCGCCCAGAACGGGAGGGGTCATTTGATGACTTCCCACCCAAAAAAAAAGGGCGGGCTTTTACCTTGGCCAGAGGCTAAGCATTGCCATACAACGTGGTAATGCTGCCAATCTCGTGGGTTCATTACCAGTTTTTCGAAACCATATTTAAATTTATAAATAGTTTTAGTTAAGTTAGGATATAATTTTGTTATTTTTAATAATTAATTAGGTATTTAAAGGTTGTTATTTACGTACATATTATTTATTTATTTATTATTTATTTATTACATCATGGAAGACTTATAGCTAAAAGAAAACAAAAAAAAGGAAAACAATAGTCGACAGAAAGCCAATTACAAGTCTTCACGTTTAGACTTATAATAGAATTTGTGTTGTGTACATACAAGCAGTAACATAACACTTTATACTCTATTTAATAGTCAGAAGCAGAACTATCAAAATAACTACTTGTGTTTACAATTAAAAAGTGAGACAGAAAAAGAAAAAAGAAAACAAAAAGCACTGCAGCTATTTAAAAAAATTGAGGCTTAAACACCTTCTAGCTAAGTTCACACTGGTTGTAAAGAGATCCAAATCGTGTGGTTTACATATTTTATTAAATTTTTTAAATTATTTTAATTATATTCGACAATAATTAAATTTTTTAAATTATTTTAATTATATTCGACGTCCTCTTCTGCAAAGAAAACTAAATTGATTAGGGAATAGCTTGTAAATACAAGGCATAGCAAGATCAGCTTCCTTTTAAGTATAAGCCTGCATCTTTGCGTTGTCCGTAGGTTTACTTTACAGAATTATGCAGAATGGCGATTTAAGGTCATAGCACACGTATCAAATCGGAAAGGGATCGGCACCGTATCGCCTTTTGTCTCGCCGTCAAACAGGCATCAACCTAACGTAAGCACATAACGAAAGCGGATCGGCTACGGCTAGGCGAAGCCGCGCTTACGGCTCGCCGACCGCTGGTTAATGGTGCAGCAGGCAGGCCGGGAGGGGTGAGAGGGGCAAGGGTGGACGAAGAGACGTAAGCTCGGGTACGGAGAGACGTAAGCGCAGAGACGACGAGCCGTAACGCACCGCACCGCGGTTTGTGAGCTTGCCCCGAGACGAGGCGATTAGGACGATTCCGATTAGTGTGCGTTGCAGTAGGGAGTTTCATACAAAGAATACTGAACGGCTCGAGTTGATACGGTGCCGATGCCTTTCCGGTTTGATACATGTGCCTTTAGTCGTCTGCATCCGTCAAGGTGCACAGATATACAGGGTGGCGATTTAGTCATCTGTTGCCGGGGTTATTCTACCCGTTATTTTAAACAATTTTCGCTACGAAACTGTTAACCGATTCGTGAAAAAAAAAATCCCCAAGTAGACAAACTATTTCGATGCATGTATAAAAAGTTTTTTATTTACAATTCGGTTATGAGTTTTAAAGCAAAAGTTGTTTAGAATGACGTGTAGAATCACCCCCTTGACGGATGCAGGTGATTAAATCGCCACCCTGTTTGGGTAGGTGCCACTTGGACGCTAACACTGACGTTGATATCTTGGCGGTCGAATTGAAGACGATCAATCAATCAATCAGCGACAATCGATCGATTCATTATGCCCGGAGTACTATGAGACGAGCATACGACACAGTTCTCTATTATGGTATGGTCATCAGGGATGACCATGTTCCTCTATGGTATGTATTTATCTATACCTACTGTTAGCCTAATAATATTTAATAGAGGTATTCACCATGTATGTGTTACTTGTAATCGATTATTAACATTGCATTTCATTATCTGTAGTCAACTGACATGCCGTGACACACAGACTAAGAAGAGATGCCGTGACAGTTGACAGTTTTATTTTTCATTAGATGATGGATCAGTAAAGGTTTTCTCGAATACAATACAGATTGCGAAGAAATATAAAGATTTAATGCGTTCTGTTTGATGGCTGAACATCAAGTGCCATAATCAAAAATCAAGGTTCAAGGTTGATTGGGAAAATTTGACAATTTCGAGTAGCTTGATGTGCTGGCGCCTGTACATATGAATTGAAAAAGTCGCTTTGGTACTGGCCCATTTTTAAACTCAAAACCTCTTGAATGAGAGGCGAGGCCTTAATCTCCATCACACTATTATCAGACTAATATTCTAGAGGCGAAAGTTTGTGAGTGTGTGTGTGTTTATATGTTTGTTACATCTTCACGCTCAAACGGCTGGACCAATTTTGATAAAATTTGGTATGGAGGTAGCTGACAACCTGGATTAACATATAGGCTACTTTTTATCCCGATATTCCCACGGGATCGAAACTTATGCGGGTAAAACCGCGGGACGCAGCTAGTGGCCTATAAAAACTATAAAATTACCACTACACAATCCAGCTAATATTTACAGCTCAATATTTTAACCTAAATAACCCCCCAACCAGCACTAACCAACTATTTAGCAGTGTTTTAAACTTGAACACTTAATGCCTCTAAGTTACGTCCGTGTCCCTATTCGAGGACACGGGACCATCTGACCTCGGACGAGGACGGTTTAAATTTTAATAATGTTGGACAAGATGCTGGCTATGGTCCACCATAGCCACCATCTTGTCCAACATTGACAAAAAACGGGCAAGTCAATAGGCATATTGACTCGCCTGTTTTTGTGTCATGGTTTGTTTTTCTTCTTAATTTATTTGATAGTTCAATAAAGGTGTGTAAAGGTGTGTGTAAGGTGGTGGTGGTGGTGCAATAAAGGTTGTCTTTAAAAGATCGCTTTTAGCGATAAGACCGCCCATTGTGTCACCCTTTGTACAGTTTCTAGATATACAATATGTCTGTAATTTATATGGTGTACATAATAAAGAGTATTCTAAGGTGTGTTTTTGTTACTTTCGTGTTGTAAATGGTAGATTTACTGTGTGGTAGAATTTTGAAGATACTGACAGCAGTGATTTGATTTTAGTAGGTTGGTTGGTACTATATTTCCCTGCCTATCAAACAGCGAGTTGGGCAGACAACATTGTTGCCACCACGGGTACAACCTGGATGAACCTGGAACAGACGCGTGGGGATTGGCACAGGAACAGAAGTCGGGCTGAAGCTGACGATAATGATAAAATAGCCATTGAACCTACCATCGGATTTAAGATTCTAACAATTATTTAAGGGGCTTACAGGACCTAAACGCAAAAAACGTAAGTTTTAGAAACAATAATAGTTATGACTACAGTAAACAAAATCAGAAAAATATATGATGTTCTTCAGGATATATGCTAGGTAGAAAGTGTGTTGAAAACATAATACAACTAATTTGATACGATAGAAAAAAATCATGAAGATACCTTTATACACTTTCTTTTTACAATAAAAACTATACTAATATACATACAATCATTATGATTTTTGTCAGATTATTCTACAAGCAATATACAAAAAAAATTACTGTTTTCACTTTTTAGTCCAAACAATAGATTTTTTGTAAATAGATAATTGCTTGATTTTGCTTCATATTTTGCAACAAATTACTAGCGTTCAATATTCAATATTCATTTATTCATCAAATATAAGCTAACAGTTTACACCAAATCGCTTATATCTATGCTAATTCTACAAAATTACATTAAAATTTAAATTAAAACTTCTTAGACTAAAAAAAAAAAAATACCAATAAAAAAAAACGGAGTAACATAAAATTTGAAAATTAGAAGCTAAACAATTATTTCTTCATATTTAAATAAATAGACACATGTTTAGCGATTGTCCATTTAGAGTCAAAAAATAAATCTGCTTCTGGAATATATTTTAGAAAGTCATTTATTAACTTAATTGCTCTAGCAGTGGGAGTGTTGTTGGTTCGGGGAGCACGCCATGTAGGCGGGTAGCAGAGGAGTCTATGTTGTCGTCTTACAACGCCACGCATATAGGTACTGGGTCAGGAACATAAAAGCGTTGTGTCATCGCGCTTCTCTTTCTTTTCTATGCAGTCCGATAAAGACCGGCTTTAGGTAGGTTTTTTTTAGATAAAATGTACCTACCTTTCAACAGGGTCAAATTAAATGAGCTACGTCTTCAGATGTAATGGGTACCGATAGCGATACACGATAATATAAAAACAAAAAAGATTTAATGTTTTTTTTTTTGGGGATCAGCGACTGCTTGTATTGTAGTTACTTGAACTATGAGTTGAGCTAATAATTATTTTTTATCATCCATCACGCCTGTGAAGTTTTGCTAGCTGATTTAATTTGACCCTATAAAAAAAAATAGCTTTTATTCGATTCCTTACTTAACAAATGAAAAAAAATAATTTAAATAAAATAAAATGTTAGTTGATACTTATCATAGAATCTTAAATTGTAGTGTTAGTTTTCTAAGTAAGGACCGTCGTAGGCGGTAAAAGCCTCCTCCAAATGCTTCCATGACCTTCTGTCTTTTGCCAATCTGCTCCAAGTTTTGCCAGCTGTTTTTATTATTTCGTCGTTCCACCTTTTGAATGGTCTTCCTCTTTTTCGTATCTCATTTATCGGGCTCCAGTTTGTAGTGATCTGTGCCCACCTTTGTGTCTCCAGTCTCTGAAGATGACCGGCCCATTGCCATTTTTGTCTAAGTATCTGTTTAATAACGTCGTATGCCTTTGTTTCTTCCCTTATTATACAGTGTTTTACTCGGTCCCCTTCGTATTTGACCATATAAAGTTGCTTTAAAACTTACCCTCAAATCAATATTTTTATTGAAATAAGTCGGAAAACATTACTTAAATCTGATACAACAGTCTCCATTATATTTCATTATTCAGTTTCCCCTCTTCCTCATCAGAATACGTCTCTTGGCACTTCGCCAAATTTAGTTTAAAGTCTTCGGCAGACTCAAGAGTGGTCGCTTTCACAGGCCATTGAACAAAACGGCCGGGGGCCACATCAATGAAAAATTGTTTCAATACGAGTATACTTACTTTGTGTAAGGGAACTCTGTCAGAAGTTTTTAATAGGCCGAAACAATGGACGTTTCCGCTTACGCGATTTTTTGAAAAAGAATGATGATAAATGTGTTCTATCAAAGCGACATTTGGCTAAAATGACATTTTGGCACTAGGTAATTTGTACATTTTGACACTAGGACTATGTTGCCCATTGATTTATTGTCTTTGTAACATTTAGTATCCGGCGTCATAATAACAGCTAAGTACACGAATCGATTGATGGTAAAGTTACAGACCATGCATTACGTATCGAGACCTCTCGGAGTCACGGAAAGCACGTTGAGCCGTTTACCGTTTAGTTACGAGTCAGAATCCAGAAAGTGTGACAACCAGCCTCGTATCGTGTTACCCAGTAACTGAGTTGTGAAGGTCAGATAGGTAGACCCCAAAATGGTAGGCAAAAGACTAGGGAGATTTGATTTTCCGAGTTTAGTAAATAGATTGGAAGCTGATGAAACCCTAAATTGTTTAGAATCTATTAACCTACTACGTTCAATCTCAGAAGATCCATTGGCCGGAACCATGATGGATCTAGTGACGATTGTTTTCTCATTAGGTCTATTTATATAAAAAAATAAGTAAAATGGAAGTAGATAATGGTGACCCTAGATCAGCGTTTCCCATTTGGTGGGTAGCGGGCCATCAAAATAAAATATCGAGTCGCAGCATTTCCCTCCCGCCTTGTTTTAAAATTATACTATCGATCAGCGCATCGTAAGCGCCGCCGCCGCTGACTGAAAGAATACACAAAATAAGCTAATGAAGCAATAACTTCTTTAATGCCTTTTGTCACAACCTAAAAATGTGAAGCTGGGGTTTCAACACTAGTTTACCCTAAAAATAAATACCTATAGAAATCGACTTAAAGTGGAACCAGACCTCAGGATGAAACTTTCATCATTTGCGGCGAACTTGGATTCTTTGGTAAAAAATATAAGCAGCTCCATTACTCAATACATAGTCGATGCAGAAATATAGTTGGAAAACTTATAGTAAAACAAATTTGATTGTAATACATATGTCGTCATCATCTGCCTAGCTAGCCTTTTCCCAACTACGTTGGGGTCGGCTTCCAGTCTAACCGGATGCAGCTGAATACCAGTATTTTACATAGAGCGACTGCCTATCTGACCTCCACAACCCAGTTACTGGGTAATACGATACCCCTTGGTAAGACTGGTTGTCAGACTTTCGGGCTTCTGACTACCCGTAACGACTGTCAAAGATCTACGAATGGTAGCCGGGACCAACGGCTTAACGTGCTTTCCGAGGCTCGGAGGGGTCACGGTATGTAAAGATGGTCACCCATCCACAGACCAACTGCGGCAAGCGTGGCTTAACCTGATCGATCGACCTGAGCGGCTGTTATTATTTAGCCACGAGCCCCTCCAATCAAATCAATTTAGACATACCTACTTCTAATAACAATAAATGTGTATTTTTTTTACTTAATGTAACCAGGGTTAAAACTATTGAGTGGGTCACGAAGGGGCAGTATGAGAATTACCGGGCCACGGCAGGACAATGTTTTGGAAACACTGCCCTAGATAACAGTAGCAGGTAGAGGAAATACAAAATCAGTATTGCAAAATGTAGGAGTAGTCATCGTAAGCTCAAACACTAATAATTGCCGTTCCGGGTCCCTATTATAGTGTGGAAAAATAAGAGATGTCCAAGATAAGTTGTAAATTTTTCCAACAAAATTACAAAATTTTCCAGAAAATTATAAAATAGAAGACAAACTGCTTCGTTACCAATACAGGAAAAATAATTAACCAGTGCATAAACTATAACCATGAAAATGTAAATTTTCCACTCTAGGGGTGGAATCAGAATTATACTGAGTTCATGGTTACAGTTTGCGCACTGGTTAAAAATAATCCTGTATAAAATTTTCCATCATACTTAAACTTAATCTACCCAAAACACCAGCTTGTAATACCTAGATAGATAACATTATAGTAGTCTAGCTACCTATTTTGCTGACTGC